>QAOC01039296.1:686-20378 GCA_003255005.1 Begonia fuchsioides | reverse complement strand
ACCGTTCACGACGTGCAAATCCACCGCCGTTGCACATCAGAGCACTGGTGATGTTGAAAGCGTGAGAAAGAATAATCTGCATTACTATTAAGGTAGTAAAGTTGTTAGGGCAGTCGCAGCAGCAACTTCAAGTTTCAAGAAGGATACAAGGTAACAAAATTGTGGCATATGCGATAGCGACATGCTAGTGAGAACTACTTGCAAATGCTTGTCAAACAAGGATTATTGAAAGGTTCGAAGACTTGCAAATTAGAATTTTATGAGCATTGTGTTATAGGAAAACAACGAATAAAGAAGTTTGGTACTGCAATTCATAATACCAAGGACATTCTGGATTATGTGCACTCAGACGTGTGGGGACCAGCCAAAAATCCGTCCCTCGGAGGTAGACATTATTTTGTCACTTTCGTTGATGATGTTTGTAGAAGAGTTTCGGTGTTTACTATGAAGAACAAAGATGATGTGCTTGGAGTTTTCCTTAAACGGATAGCTCAAGTTGAAAACCATACAGAAAGAAAAATAAAGGTTCTCCGATCAGACAACGGTGAAGAATACAAGAGTGATCCATTCTTAAAGGTATGCCAAGATTGTGGCATTGTTTGACACTTCACCGTTAGAGGAACACCACAACAGAATGGGGTGACAGAGCATATGAACAGAACACTTGTGGAGAAAATTCGTTGTATGTTGTCTAATGCTGGGTTAGATAGAAAGTTTTGGGCTGAAGCTATAACATACGCTCAACAACTAATCAATCGTTGCTATCATCTGCTATAGAGGCAAGACTCCTTTGAAGGTATGGTCTAGAAAACTTGTGACTGATTATGATACGTTACGTGTTTTTGGTTCTATTGCATATTATAATGTGAATGAATAAAAGTTGGATCCGAGTGCAAAGAAATCTCTATTTATGAGCTTCAATGCTAGAGTTAAAGGATATCGTTTGTGGTGTCTACATAACAAGAAGAGGATAGTTAGTAAGGATTTTACCTTTGATGAATCTGCCATGTTGAATAAGGTAAATATAAAAGAAATCGATAGTACTTCACCGCAGGTTGAGTGTACTACAAAGCAGGTGGAGTTTAAACAAGCAGTGGTGATTCCAGCAAGTAATACCACCTATGCTTCTTCGGTGACAGAAGAAGAGTCAGATAAGGAAGAAGTTACGACCCAAGAACTTGTATAGCAATCAGAGCCAATTGCTATTAGAAGAACAAGGCAAAAGATTTATAAACCTACTCGCTTTACTGACATAGTAGCTTATGCACTTCCGGTTATTGATAATATTTCATCCTCCTACCCAAAGCTATTCAAAGTTCAAAAAGTAGTAGATGAGCAGGTGCAATGGAAGAAGAAATGCAATCTCTCGAGAATAACTTGACATGGAAGTTGACGTAACTACCAAAGGAGAAGAAGGAAATTGGATACAAATGGATATTTGCAAAGAAAGAAGGATTTCCCGACAGATGTGATGTTCGCTACAAGGCAAGATTAGTGGCTAAAGGCTACGCTCAGAAGGAAGTAATGGTTTCAATGAGGTATTTTCTCCAGTTGTTAAACATTCCTCCATTAGAATTTTGTTAGCCTTGGTAGCACATTTGAATTTGGAGCTAGCTCAACTTGATGTGAATACCGCGTTCCTGCACGGTGATCTGAAGGAAGAAATCTATGTCTCAGCCAGAAGGATACAAGATTGATGGAAAAGAAGATTGAGTTTGCAGACTGAGCAAATTGTTGTACGGATTAAAACAATCCCCGAGACAAATGGTACAAATGATTTGACCAGTTCATAAAGGGTCAAAAGTACACAAGAAGTAAATACGATCATTGTGTGTATTTGCAAAGAATTCAAGATGGTTTCTACATCTACTTACTTTTGTATGTTGATGATATGCTGATAGCATCAAAGAGTCAAGTTGAGATTGACAAATTGAAGGCTCCGTTAAGTAAAGAGTTTGAAATGAAGGATTTGGAGAAAGCGAAGAAGATCTCGGTATGTAGATAAACAAGGAGATAGAGAAAAGTAAGTTATGTCTGACTTAGAAGCAGTATTTGAAGAAGATATTACAATATTTTGGTATTTATGAAAATATAAAACCTGTTAATATCACACTCGCTCCTCATTTGAAATTGGGTAGTCGGTTATCTCCAACGATAGATGAAGAACGAGAATACATGACAAAAGTCCCATATGCAAATGCAGTCTGAAGCTTGATGTATGCAGTGGTGTGTTCAAGACCAGATATTTCACAAGCTGTTATTGTTGTCAGCAGATATATACATGATCCGGGCAAGGGTCACTAACTAGCTGTGAAATATATTCTGCGATATCTTCAAAATACTGTAGATGTTGGATTGAAATTCGAACGGGATAAGTCTTTGGTCATTGTGTAGTTGGATATTGTGATTCTCACTATGCAGGAGACTTGGATAAGCAATGATCTACTACTGGCTATTTGTTTACTTTAGCAAATGCGCCAATTAGTTAGAAGCCTACTTTACAGTTAACAATGGCTTTGTTTAGAACAGATGCAGAGTATATGGCAGTTGCAGAGGCTGTAAAGGAAGCTATTTGCCTTCATGGGTTGCTTAAGGACTTGGGAGTTGGTCAGAAACAACTTCAGGTAGATTCTGACAGTCAGAGTACTATTTATTTAGCAAAGAATCAAGTCTTTCATGCACGGACGAAACATATTGATGTTCACTATCACTTCGTATGAAAGATTCTCGAGGAAGAGGAGATATTTATCTAGAAGGTTCATACTTTAAAGAATCCTCTAGATATGCTGACTAAAATGGTTACGAGAACAAAGTTTGAACACTGTTTAAACTTAGTTAGTATCCTGCACATTTGAGTTGGTGCCTAACGGCACAAATTTGGAGACACTGCAAAAATCGTTTGATTGAGAAGATTTGTTTTTGGGTGGGATTGAAATTAAGTCAAGGTGGAGATTTGTCGGTTGTTGACTCTAATTTCTCCAACATCGGGAGAATTGTTTTGGGGGGAGGGGTGTAACAACTATAAATTAACCATCGTCCCTCATTTATCTCATCCAATTCCAAATTGCTTATATCTCTTTGGCATATTTGATTTTATTCTTTCTCTCTTTGTAATATCTCTTTTGAAATATATTTTGGTAGTGTTCGAGGACGTAGGCATAATTGGCCAAACCTCGTTAAATTTTGGTATTCTTTTTTATTGCTTTATTTAATAATCTTTTGTTATTTTGTCGGGTATAGTTGTTGTGATTTATTATACTATTAAATTACTAGTGATAATTCTGTCTAAGGTAAGACTTGGTATTTAAGTGCTCTGTTTTCCTCTTGAGAATTTATCTAGTGTAAATTTTTAGTTCAATAACTTACACGCTATTTAAAATTGCCCGAGCTTCCGCAACAGTTAATTGACTTCATATGTTCATTCTTCTTCAGTGAGGCAGTTTTTTTTTAAAAAAAATCTAATTTTGACTAAGTTTCAGTCAAGGCTTTTGTTTTCTCTCTAACTCGTAAGTACAGGACACAAGCTACGATTTTGTTTATTTAGCTCCTTTGGTTCAATTTGTTAAGGCCTGATAAGTTCAGCCTCAACTCGACTTCAGCTAACTTATTTATAAAAAAACTCAAAAGGTTAGACTCGAATAAGCTCGACAAGTTCAATAAAATGATTTTTTCCTAGCTCGGCTTGCTCGAGCTTGCTCAAGCCTGCTTGAATGCCACCTCTACAAGAAGTAATAGAAGAAATAGACTTACACATGAGTGAAGAAGCTAATTAAAGTATAAATGATTAAATTATTTCTATAGTTATGAATACTAGATTAAGTCTCTAAAGTTGAAATTTATTAATTGGTATATTTGAAATGCCTAGGTTCGAACTTAAAATTTGTTGGAGGCTCCCTTCATTTTCATTCATGGTAGTACAAACTTCATCCCACTAAATGTTACATTGGTGGTAGCTAAAACTATATTTGCAAAAAGTAAAAAACATGAATGAAAACAGAGCAGTGTCACCCACTAAATGATTAAACTATATTTTAATGAATCAACCATCAAACTTTCATAATTTACAAACAAACCATTGCGGTAGGTGGGACGGCCACGTATCGGTGCGACTTGTCATGCTTCAGTTGAAAGCGTCACGCCAAATAGCGGTGTTCGGCGGCATGTGCCACTTACCACGCCTCAATGGAGAGCAACCCATGAGACCTTCATATGGTAGGTGTCACCTGGCACGCGGCAGTGTCATGTGCTACCCTTAGAGATGTCTAAGGTCTCTTATGCGTTTAGCCAAATGAATAATGCATACTAATACTTGAAAATTTAGGCAGAGTTTCACTAAAATGAGACTTATGAAAAAATGCAATAAATTAACGTCCGCACGTGTGTACGACTATTCACGCATTGTTAAAGGGTATTAGGTGACACTTGAAGCATGTAGATGACACCTTTCGCGTGAAGGTAACACTTGATGTCGAACGTCATCACCTACCGCGATCACCCTTAGTTGTCTACTGAAGCTTGGCACGTGTCACTTGACGCGTGCACTTGCTTCACCCTGTTGGTGCAACATGTCTCATCTCCAGGCGTCGTTAGTGTATTGGTGAATTTTTGTCGCGTGGCTGGTTTAACTTGCCACGAATGTATGATTCGTTAATTATGAAATTTTGATGCCTGTTTTGTTAAAAATCAAATATTTCAGTGAAAAATCCAGTTTTTACAATAATACTTTTTATTGCTAGGATGACAATTACTTGATCAACTCATAACTATATTTTCTAATTGCTTAATGATATAAAGATATTATTATGAACTTAAGCAAGCGTAATTTTAATTAGTAACTCAAATTGATAATTCTATATAAAAATATTTCATTTATACAGTACAATATTTTCACCCTTCATTTACGCTCACCTATAATAGCAACACCCTTGTATTTATGTACATTCTAATAAGTTTAATACCTTTAACAAGCCCCTACGTTATCAATAATATGATAACTTTCTTCGATAAAGGTTTTGACACCACAATAAGCGCACTTTTTCTCTCCTTCACAATTGAGGAGATTTCAAATGGAGAACCAAAATGGTCCATATCCATGAATTCGGGTCTCTTCATGGGTTCGAATGCACGGGATGTAGCACCAGTCACTTAATTTACTTAAACACAGTTATAGTGTCAATTCTGAATTTCTCTGAAGGTAAAGATGCAAATCGCATTTGATCTCAGGAAGTATTGATTGCGTTTCTCCTTGATTTGTTTGGGTAATACATAGTGATTTTCATACCTATAGTTCGACACCAGTGACTGAGAACGAAGCCTCCAAATAACATGAACTGAAGAAGAGAGAGAGAAAAAAATGTAAGAGCTGTTACGAGATGATGAGACTGAGAGAGAGTCTTAAATAAAAGCACCATGAAGTTACTACAGAGCGTATCGAGAAGGTGCTGTGGAAGCGCAGTGCATGTATAAGAAAGAGAGAGACAGCTGAATTTATGTCGTTCTCTTTCCCGAACTGCTTTGCTTTTAATTTATCCCTCCTACACTCAAATCAAAACAAGCCTAGAATACACATTTGAAATTGTTTCTTGTCGAAACATCAATAATTTGTCATGTGAGCAAAAATTTTATTGCGCCCACAATGATAGAGCTCACTTATGCTGTGCCCTCGCTTTTCTTTGTTAGGGTATACACAAGCACAGACAACTAATGAGGCGGTTTTGTCATTTAAACTAACTACACCCACCCGGTGGCTTGTACATTCACTCTACCCGTGCATTTATACAGTATGGTATGGACATTTATACGCACGTATCAGCGGAGAACTGTTTCCATCAATTATTTCTACAGAAGGGTTCATCTCTCCAAAATATTTTAAGAAAGACAATGGATTGCAGTTGCGCTACTGGTGATGTGACCCAAAAGCTATCATTTGAACTGCTTCAAGTGTATGTTCTGTCGCTCCTCGCGGGCAGTTATTAAAGGGTTCTGCAGCCTGCTTCGCGTCCCATCAGCTTAATAGTTCATGTCATAAATGGCCAAGCGGCCGAGCACATACTCGGCGACTGCTAGAACGAGTATAATTATTTAGATATCGATGTGGTCACTCCACCGAGGAACCATGACATAAGGGCATACAAATTATCACCACCAATCATAAATTATTGTTTGAAGCCTAGGAAATATAGCATTTGATGCGAATACTTAGGCATTCGATCGCTCACGTGTACGGACGATCTGCCACGATTCATGATTTTCTTTGTTTTTGTATTTTTCCCTCGTTCGACACTGTTGAAAGGTTCTTTTTTACTGTGTATCTTCATTGATTGACAGTAAATCTTTTGAACAGAAAAGGATGAACTTCCGTCCTGATGTCATCAATGTCAGACCATAAGTAGAACGTAAGGTGACAGTGGTGGCCTTTCATCCGATTTTTTTATTCTTATTTCGGAGGAAGAAAAAAACACATGGTTATTCAGACAGTTTAATCGATTATTATGTGAAACTATTCTTGTAATTAAGAAGTTTACAATAGGGTACATGAATATAGCATAAAAATAGTGACTTCGGCGTCGTTGAAAAATAAGATACATTCAAACTATACTTACATTCATGGAGGTGGTATTCAAGAAGAAGGATTCAATTCTAAAAAAAGTCTGATCGTCAATCGTCCTAAGTTACTGTGGACAATTTTAAAGCGTTTCACAATAGAGTGCAGTTCTATGGAGATGACCAATGTATGAATAATGATGTGTCCTATTTTATCTCATCTTATTAAAACACTGATTGACTTGTCACATAGTTATTTAAATAATTAATGTAATACATTATTTTTTTTATTAATTATGCTAACAAAAACTTAACCCATCAACAACTTTTTTAATAGTGCAAAATAAGATAGTATCCTTAGAAATATTGTTTATCGTTGTAATACTATTGATACCATCACACTTGAGTGAATTTTGAAATGTGCTCATACATCATTCCATAAATCAATTATAATCTCGACACTTAGTGTTTGCACGATCTTAGTCTGGTTTCCGTCCAATACATGATAAACTGTGGTCAAGATGCTTTCTAGCACATAAGCAGCCTCCTACTCTACTTTTGAAGTCATAGGTGAACTACATGCATTGGCCAACACATGTAGCGCCGAGTTCCTCGTTAACATGACACTATCCCTCTCAAGATGGCTTACGTCTGTGGGAGGTGATTTTAATGTTGATACATTTCTGTCACAAAGTCTAATTAACGAAAATCAACACATACAATAAAGATGTTGGATCACTTAATTCGGTAGATATCTGCTTGGGCAACGCTCTCACTTGGTTAAGCCTTTAGCAAATTCACTTAGTCGTAGATTATACATTTTTTTTCATGACAGACTGAGAAACTTTCTTTAAGTGAACTTGGTGTTTGATCCTCCTTCTCCTAGTTTTTGACATATATTTTTCCAAATGGCTCCTACTTCTTTTGTTTGGAAATACATGCAGCTTTTTAATTGAGAATATGTGAATAAGATTACATTTAGGGGGGAGTGACAACATTAATTGTTGGTAGAATTAAGTTTATGCAAAGCAATGTAATGTTAAAGATGACATTGAACATAGTTATTTCTTGTTGGATAAGTTCTTTTATTTTTACCAAAAAAAGTACAATAACCATAAGGGGACGAATTTTCATACAAGATGTCAAGGTCGATGATGTGCCATAGATATGGTGCATTCGACACTATGCATGAAAGTTTCATACATGCATTATAAGTTTCTAGTTTTCAAGCTTCCCTAGAATGCATATGGAAATTTTTTTGTCAATGTAAGAATTTATCAACTAAGTGTTTAATGAATATCTTCCTAATAAAAGATAAGTAGAAAATTAAGCAAAGTCAAAGTTATAAAAATTTCATTTCAACCTAACTTCTTAAGGTTCCAAAATATGCAACACTCAAGTAAGATATGAGCTCAACTTTGACGTTTTAAAGTGAGAATATTCAGTTGAGGACAATTGAGATATTGTAATTATTTGCTATTATTTTATTAAATTTTTTTTTATCAAATTAGGAAAATTTTAAATTAGTTTCTTAATTAGTATTTGTTTCCTAATGATGCGGATCAAGTGGTGATACAAGACCAATTGCTAAGAATTGGAGGCCCAATGATAAGATCAAAAACTAAGAAAATGCATGAAGTGTTATGCGGTTTAGTAGAGGAAATCAAAATGAAAGAATCAATTCAACATCAAAACAAAATACTTATTATGTTAAGTGTTGAAGAAGATATTGATATCATGCAAGGCGGTTAAGGACACAAGCCCGAGAAACCAAGCCCACTATAAGATATTGAAGAGGCAAAAGAAATAACTTTTACATGATCAGCAAGTCAAGTAAATTTGATTTACTTGACAAGCAAGTAAATTTCATTTACTTGACAAGCAAGTAAATCAAACTTTTAAAGCGCTCTTTGGTTGATAACTTAGGTTCCGTCGACAAGGTTTGATTGATGTCAAGTTCTTCGTACTTGATTCAACGGCAATCTTGATATCTTTTTCGCATTGTTAAAGGATCTTAGATTTGATATACTCGTAGTTCTCATTACCTAATTAGTTGTTTTATTTTAGGTAATTCTGTCACTTATTTAAAGGCACTAAACCTACACGATTAAGTATATTTGGTTATCAAATAGTTATTTCTATAGTGAAAACTTTCGGTAATAGGCTCTTTTTCTTTTTAATTCTATAACAATTATTGGTGGAAAGATCTTGCAGAAAACATAAGAAATATAAAGAAGATGAAGTTAACACTTCCATAGGAATGAAAAGTTGAATGGAAAGGGAGTTTGTCTTCCCTTACATTCGGTCTTCCTCAATTTTTCTAACATACAAACTTTTTTTCTTATCAAGTCATAGAGGAAGAAACATACTACAAGGAGGACGAGATGTAACAAAATATCTATCAATTCCATCAAGAGTCCTTAGAAAAAGAGGAGAATGCATTATTAAAAGAAGAATTGACTAAACAAGTTGAAGATAAACACAAAGAGGTAGAGGATCACCTCAATTTCAAGGAGATGGAAACTTCCATGGGGTCCAATCATGATTTAACTATTTTAGAGCAATTTCAAGAACCTTACAATGAAGAAGCAAGTGAAAAGACACACTTGACAACAAGCATTGAAGGTGAAATATGCACCAAATATGTCATTCTGGATGATGAACAACCTTTTGGGTTTAAGGAACCAGTAAACAATGTTAATAATGCTCTTATTATAGTAGACAAAAACAAATAATTAGAGCTTGATTGTAACAAGCTAAAAACTAAACTTTAATTGAGGTATCGGTTTATTATTATATTCGTATAAAATATTTTTTTCATAAAATAGCTCGTGATAGAAAATATTTTCTTTACATAAAATAACTCGTGACATAAAACATTCTTTTGTAGTAAAAATTCTTTTCTTTTAGAATATTAATTTGAAACTTGTTAATGGAAGTCTAACTTTTCATAAGATAAATCTTTTTTTATAAAACATATTATAAAAATATTGAAATTTCATTTTAAGTATAATAAGTAATCTATTTAAAATACTTTAAAAGAATAATTTAGTAGCCTTGTCATTGTCGCTTTCACACATTGACTTTAATTCTTCACATGGACCAACTATTTTCTTTATGTTTCAATAGGTCATCGTTCATACCTTAATCATAAAGTTCATCTATAAACCTTACGTTTAGAAAGTAACATGAACATAAAATTTAAACACACATAACATGTTATATTTTTTTAAATAATTTCTATCTAATATAACATGAGATGTACATGCAGTTTCATAAAACAATTTATATTTATTTTTTTTAATCTTTTTTTATTTCTTTTGATTTTTTCTAATTTATTGTAAAGGTACCTCTGCTTAGGCATCGATGATGCACTTGTAGTCTGAACTTCGTGGACGACCATCTCATTCGATCTCATCTCACAATAAATCTTGCATTTTCATTTATGTTTCTCATTTAATTTGGTGGACGACCATCTTTTTAGAGTCTCGTTCCACAATAAATCATACGCACACTAGTTCTTTGGATGTTTCGAGTCATTAGTGGAGTGAGGTTGACACCATTATGCCATTCTTGAGGTAATCTCGCCCAATCTCTGCTCAAAATCAACTTCTCGTATTTCATAAGTACTGTTATACTGAAATTTGAAAACTATGCATGCAAATTCACTTTTATTTGTCATTTAAAAAAAACATGATGTATGAAATGTCTATCACATAAAGATATGCATGTAACAAGTAGTTTACATATCTTTGTATGATAACAAACACATGACATATATTAAAACCAAACACTTCATATCATAAAAGTCATGAAGCAATTCATATAGACTTGATTTAAACAATTCAAGTATCTACTAGACTAATCAGTTCATTATCATATCATTAAACATGTCATAAACATACAAATTCCTAACACCCTATGTTACATGCAAGTAGAAAAACAAAACACATGCAATCTCAATCAATATATCAATTTGTTAGTATCATTGAGTATGTTGTTAAACAATGAAACTCTTAACATTTTATGATGTAGGCTTTCGAAGAGAAAAAAACACACAATATTACTTACTTCTGATCTTTAGCTTAATTTAGAGTCGTAGTTGGAATGTTTCAATCGATTGATAAGACTAAATTTATATATTTATTCCTCAATACTCATAATTTGTTATGTATAAATATGGAAACCCTCATTAACGATAAAAAATATTAGTGGAATTCAAGGCTATTACATCATGGTTGTTAACCATGATCATTTGGAAGTTAAAGATATGTCCTTCGAAGACTCTAATCGTGTGTGGCCTTATTTGGATGATGATGGATAGTGATCAAACACACCTTTAGTTTGGTAACTTTTAAGCATGTTAACTTGAACAATCTTATGACTAAAGACCCTTATTATATTGATATAGTTTTGTTGTAATAAAAAGGCAATCATGTTAATGTTCAATTAAGTGAGCCCTTGGATTTGAGGTCAAATCCTCAAGTCATTCAAGTGTGTAGTTTATAATTTTTGATAAAGGGACATACTTTACCTATCTCAAGTCATTTAAGAATAACATATATAACATTACGACAATTTTAAGCTAAAACATAAATGGAGAATCAAGTGCTAGTTGAAAGTTTATTTTAAAAAAAGTTGGCCTAGTTTAGAAGGGTTCTAAAAAGAGATAAAGTCGAAGTTATTTTTCGCCACCAATTCCAAGTTCTAGAGAGTTTTAACAATGATGCATATAAGATTGAGTTTTCATGAGACTTTGAATTTACTTTTCCTTTAATGCACAAACATTTGATTTGAGGGAAAATTCTTAATCACCCCGAGAGTATGATATGCCTTAGATCTGGTACATTCTAAACTATCCTTGAAAATTTCTTAACTAAGTTTCAATTTTGAAGGTTCCCATAAAATGCATATAGGAAAAGCTCATCAATGCGGCAATTTAGCAAGGAAGTACTTAATAGATATCTTACTAATCATGGATAAGTGGAAGATCAAGTAAAGTAAAAAATTTATTTTCAAGCCGAGTTCTTGCGGTTCTAGAATGTAGTGCAACATTTAAGTCAGACATGAGCTCAACAATGAACTTTTTAAAGAGAGAATATTTAGTTGAAGATCAATAGTAACATTTTAGTTATTTACTATTATTTTATTTTCTTTATCAAATTAGGGAATTTTCAGATTAATTTCTTAATTCGTATTTGTTCTTAATTAGTCAGTTTTTATTTTAGGCAGTTTTATAGGTTATTTAAAGGCAGTGAGCCTACATTATTAGGCATATTTGGTTATTTAATAGTTATTTTCAAGAGTCAAAACTTTTGTTGATAGAGTCTCTATCTTTTTCATCCTCCAAGCTTTTTTAAGGCTCCAAACTTTTGGGATTGAAGAATTTGAGTGTCCATATTTTTTTAGAGTAATTTGAAGTTCCTCGTCTAGGTTTTTTCCCCATATTTTTAGAGTGGAGTTTAAAGGTGATACGAGTTGTTATTATGTGTTGTTGAAGAGTTTTGTGTTTCACGTGACAATGGTTATTTTTCATTTATTCTTAGAGCAAAGGTCAATATATTTTTTTTTATCTAAACGTATGTCAATCATTTCTTCCCTTGAATTGGTTTTTTTTAATTCTTCATCTTCAAATTTTTTTTTTCATGATGCCACTGTTCAAGCATAAAGATTTGAGGGTGAAGGGAGAATGAAATGTAATTCACGAAAGATTAAAGCAATTAAAGGACTACAATACTTTCCAAGATTTTACGTTCAAGGTGACCTTCGGGCATTATTTTGCAAGTTTAAAGATCTTTCGAATCTTATCTTGAAATACTTTCTTCATAATACATGTAGTTACATCATGAAGTTTTCAGAATGCATTGGATTGTCGAAAGCAAATGTTGTTTGCATAGCCATACATTTTTTTAGAAGGGATTGTGTAATCTCCAAAAATATAATTATATTTTTTTATGTATAAGATTATATATTTAGTATTTTTGCCATTGGTAGGGATTTCCATATGTTTCAAGATATTTAATACTATTTATCTTTATTTTTAAGGTTTATTTGCATTTTATTTACTCACAATTGTTGTAAAATTTGGACATAATTTTGAGATGAATGAAAATTGAGCTTTTTTTTTTCATTCAGAGAGTGTTATCTTCAATTGTTGTGAAGAATTTGATCTTCCTCAAGTATTGACTAGTTGTGACTTTTGATTGTTTTAGTTATTACCAACGAGTTTGCTTTGAGTCAATCTCATGTGTTACATTTATAGTTCCATCGAATTAGTTGGTTCAAGTATATTTTTCTTCTTTTTTTCTTGATTCAAAGGGGATCAAAGATGTTACTCCATGGCGAAAAGGAGACAAAATAGATAGCATATGTAGTTTCTGGTTTCCCTTCTTTAACCACACCTAAATCTTAGCCACCTCCCTTCAAGTTTAAGCTTCTACTTCTAATAGCCGCCTTGTTTGGACAGGAATAAGAGTACCCTTTAAGATTGCCATCAAGTTGGGCTACTACACCCAGCCAAGCCCAAACATTTATTTAACTCTGAAAGCTTCGTCGATCCTGTGCTGGCATCGCACAATCCGGCCGAAGGCACCAGAGTCTCGCCTTGTCGACAGTGCATTTGCGCCCCTCGTTGCCGCGAACGTATTGCCCATTGTCGTCACTCATGTTTTCTTAGTTTCGTCGTCGTCATATATTTTTTCCGTTGGCAATTGGAACAAGAGTTCTTCTCAATCTCCCGGTGGATTCTAATGAATCTATCCATTCGCTGTCCAGCAAGCTTCCCTTCTTCCTCTTCAGTTCGAAAGGTTCAGGCTGAACATCCTTTTCTCTCGTTACTCATTCCCGGTGTATCATCCTTTGGGGTGTATTGTTGCAGTTGTGGAAGTATTTGTAAACCAAGTGCGCCGCTTGGTAAGTCACTTTTGGAGGGAGAGAATACGTTACTCAATTAGCTAAACAAAAGTAGTACTCGGCCATACCGTTGGCCTTGTCTGACCCATTTTTGACGCCTCGAAAAGGTCAATTGGCAATCCTAGTTTTAGGTTTTAAGTGGTGGCATTTCAACCATCCTTTTAGAGTCGGTTTTTAGTGAATGAAATCAGTAGCCACCAACAGCTTTTCTTCCCTAGGTGAGTTCTCTCCTTGCTCAATCCGCTGGTGAGTACATCCAATCGGTTGAGAGTTATCCATTGGTTCTTTGGCCGTTCTCACGAGCTAGAGGTGGTTAGACCTTTCTTTAGAAGTGGAATCAATCCCGTTGGTGTGAAATTTTAAGAAATCAAAATCGGTTTGGTTTTATAATTGAGAACCAAAAGCAAATCTATTGATATTTTGGTTTCTGGTTCGGTGTAGCTTCGGTTTAGGGTTTTATCGGTTTTGTTATTTGGTTTTTTGGTTTAGACTTTGGTTAGTGCTTCGATTTGATTTAATTTTTTAATCATTTTAAGATGTTTCTATCATATAGTACGTACTATATAACTCGGTTTTTTACAAAATTTATGGCAACGTTAGCTAATTTATCATCCTATCAAAATTTATTGAAACAAAAGTATTAGTTGAGAATTAAAATTAATGAAATAATAAGAAAATAATTAATATTCAATATTCAATATAGTCTTTTATATGACTATATATTTTTCTAATTGCACTAAATTTTCTGACATTTTACTGCTTTTAATATTTAAATTTTGTACTTAAGTTTTAACTTTTTTTAAAGGAAAATCAAATACCAAGCAATAAATGATGAGTTTTAATTGGCTCTTTGCCGTTTGATGAGTTATCGATTAAAATCAAACTGATTAATTTTGAAACAACTAATATCATATCTACAATCAAAATTCTAAATAATTCAAATTATATCATAAAAAATAAACTTTAAACTTTTATTATTTTAATATTTTTTTGGTTCGGTTTTACTCGATTTTTTAGAATTGAAACTAAAAACCAAACCAAACATGCTCAGTTTCAGTCCATTTGGTTTTAATCGGTTTGGTGTATTTTGGTTTTTTCTTTTGATTTTTTCTACAGCGCACTGCATCGAACAATAAAGTTTTGTTTAGTTTGGTTTTTAGTGCAAACCGAATCGGTTTCGACCCCTACCTTTCTTGCAGCCTTTAGCAGGTGGACATTTGAGTAAGGGTAGAGCTGGCTCATTCGAATCGCTCGATTTTATAGTGATCCGAGCAAGACTCATATTGCTACAGTCTTGAGGTGAGCTAGGCTCATGCCTAGAAGGCGAGCGCGTCTCTAGCGAGCCAAGCTCGCAAACTGGCTCGTTAGGCTAAAAAATCTTGAGCCTAGATCTTTCCCCTCCCTTCCCCGTGCGTCGACGCTCGAGGCCGAAGAAGCTGTTAGCTTTAACTATGATTAAAGTAACCATTGTTTTTAATGATGAATATTAATATGTTGTATAATTGATTAACCATTAAAGAGAAGTTGATTTGAATAATGTATATTAAATACCCTCAACGAAGAGTACCTTTTTTGTCTAACAAGTCGGTCGAGTTTTGCAGAAATTGTTAAGTCTGTTACAGGTTATGTCGACCGATTACCAATTATGTCGACCCATCCTCAGGCAGAGGATAAACTTATGTCGACCGGTTCCCAGATATGTCGACCTATCTTCTGGCAACAACCTGCTTATGTCGACCGCTACGTTATATGTCGACCAATGAGTTAACCAGAGAAGAATGTTATGTCGACCGCTATAAGAATGTGTCGACCACAAGATTTTCAAGACAAGAAGCAACATGAAGTCGACCACGCTTCTACAAGTTCCAAAAGCTTCACTTATGTCGACCGGCCAATCTTTTGTCGACCGCATACATGTCCAGAGGCCATATTTATGTCGACCGCTAAACTATTGTGTCGACCGCATACATGACCAGAGGCCATATTTATGTCGGCTGTTAAACTATTATGTCGACCGCATACATGTCCAGAGGCCATATCTATGTCGACCGAAGCTCTTCCCAATGGCAACTCACTAAAACTTATGTCGGCTTCTTAAAAGATATGTCGACTGATCAAGAGCAGAAAGAAGAGATAACTCCCAACGGCTATATCTATGTCGATCGTTCCCGTACTTATGTCGACCGATCCAGCCTGCGCAGAACGAAATCTATAAATAGCTGCTGAGATGCCGATTGAAGAGACGATTACGAAAGAGCAAAAAGAAAGCCGAATTGCTGCCAATTTTTAGAGAATCATTTCATTCTCCCAATCTTTGTATTTCTATCTTGAATATTCACTTGGTGATTGAGAGAGTGGTTAGTAACCGTAATCCTAGGATTATACTATGTGAGCAAAATTTGTAAAAGGGGTGATACCTCTCCTAAAGAAGAGTCGCTGTAAAGGTTTGATTGACACTCATAAGTCAATCGGAGTGAGCTCAAAGAATTGAGCGGGAAGAATCTTCAAGGAGGTACCTTGGAGCGCGGATGTAGGCAAGGTTGGCCGAACCGCGTTAACAATCCGGTGTCAATCTCTCTCTCTCAACTCTATTAAGTTGTTTATCTTTTCCGCATTAGAGTTTTAGATTGAGTGAACCATACGCACGAAT
This sequence comes from Begonia fuchsioides, assembly GCA_003255005.1. Classification (NCBI taxonomy): domain Eukaryota; kingdom Viridiplantae; phylum Streptophyta; class Magnoliopsida; order Cucurbitales; family Begoniaceae; genus Begonia; species Begonia fuchsioides. Next base: position 4,273 of record QAOC01039296.1, on the reverse strand, counting down.
TTGATTAAAGTTTAATCATCGGAGTAAAATTTTATTAATCTAATTCACCCCCCTCTTAGGTTAATCTCGATCCTACCGAAGCGTCATCCATTCTTTGTCTGCGTCGACGTCGACCATCGTCGTCATCTTGGTCTTCGTCTCTGTCGTCTTTGTCGTAGTCGCGATTTTTACGTTTCTTGGAGGTTTTTGCATTTACCGGCAGTTTTTGCGTTTCCTGGCAATTTTCATGTTTCCCAATGGCTAGTGGAGGTCTAGCTTGAGGGATTGTCGTCGATTCTTTGTCAATGTCGACCATTGTCTTTGTCTCCGCCGTCACGGTTTTTGTGTTTGCCAACCTCGAGCTCGAGGGCTCGCAATTTTTGCATTTGCCAACCTCGGACAACCGACCATCGTCTTCGGAAGATTTTACAGCTCTCTCCATCAAATCTTCGACTAAGAGAGCTGCAGTCTCTTTCCATCAAAGAGAGGCAATCTATGTTCGACGAAGAGAGACCCGTACTCTCTCTTTCTCCCTCCGTCAAAAACGACTAAAAGAGAGAGTTGAGAGAGACCCCTCTCAGGCCTCCCCCTTTCTCTCTCTCCAGCTAGCGTCGGCAACAATCATCAGACTATTGGATCGTCAAATGGTCTAAAATATAGTCGTTGATTAATTCAATGACTAGATTTTGTGGTATTATAAAAAAGGAGTTGAGGTATGTCAAAAATTTTCACCGAAATCTCTCAAATTCTCTCAATCTCTCACACTCTCAATCTCACTTCACCAAGCATTTGTTCTCTTCTATTTGATTTTTATCTAAGCAATTAGAAGTTACTCATTGAGGTATGCATACAATTTGATTATTAAGTTGTTGTTAATGTTAACATGTTTTCTGAACTAAATTTTTTAAAAAAATTTTAGGAGACTCGTATTAGTGAAATTAAAAATATTTATTACCACGTACATCATCATTGAGTAATTGTTGAACCGTATCAAAATATATTTATTTTTATCGATATGGATGCACACTACGTACAATTTGATTCGTTTTCTTCTCATAATGACGACATTCAAAGAATCTAGTAGTCTCTCATTTTCAATTAAGCACACATCTGCACAAGCATCCACATCTTCACATAGATCTAAGAAATCTAAAACGTTGGATGTTTGGAAATATTTTGAATGAAAAGAAATGATAATAGGGGAAAATTTAGAAAATTGGGTACAATGCAAATATTTTGCAAAATACTATGCAAATGAATCTACCACTAGCACTATTAGTAGGCATTACGAAAAAATGTCACACACACGACCAAACGAGAGATCGTACGCAATGTCAACTAAGTGCTAGTGGTAATTTTGTGTATTCGCATGAAAGATTACGAGAAGGTGCTGCAAAATATACAAGACAAAACAAAGTACCGTTATCGATGCTTGATAGCGAAGTCAATGAACAACTACTAAATTGTACAGATATAATTAATGAAGAAATTGATAGCGACGTTCATTTTTATGCTTTTGATAAGAATGAAATCAATATTTATTTAGACACTCGTTATCAACTTTCTCATGATAATACATTTGATATTTTGAGTTGGTAGAAAAATAACGCGCTCAAATATTCTATTCTTTCAAAAATGAGAAGCGATTACTAACTGTTGGCTTTAAAAGGTTTTAAAGCAATCAATTATTTTTTATGATAACTATGTTAATTATGTAAGAAAGATAAAATTGAAGTCTAGCAAGTGCAGCAGTATGTCGACCGAACTGCTCAATATGTCGACCGAACGGATAACAGAAGGGTCGAAGAAGCAACTTATGTCGACAGGTAAGAAGTTCTGTCGACCGCTCAAAGACCAGAGAAGAATCATATGTCGACCGCCTATCAAGTATGTCGACCGGCTAAAGACAATTAAAGTTCAAGACATTGGATCATATGTCGACCGGACGCAACTTATGTCGACCGCTTAAAGTTCAGAGAAGAATCATATGTCGACTGTCTATCAAGTATGTCGACCGGATGAAGACAATTAAAGATCAAGACACTGGATCGTATGTCGACCGGAAAAAACTTATGTCGACCGCCTGTAATCCAGAGACAAATTGTATGTCGACCGTTAAGAACATCTGTCGACCGTTCAATTTTCCAGCAGAAGAAGAAATCTGAAGTTATGTCGACAGTTAAAGAACTTATGTCGATCGGCCAAATAACAGAGAGTTTTCCATGTCGATCACCAAGAGTAGATGTCGACCGAAGAACTTAGAGATACTGAAGTTATGTCGACAGTTAAAGAACTTATGTCGACCGGCCAAATAACAGAGAGTTTTCCATGTCGACCAACAAGAGTAGATGTCGACCGAAGAACTTAGAAATACTAAAGTTATGTCGACAGCTCCGAAGACATGTCGACCGGTCAAGACCAACGATATGAAAATTCTTCAACGGCTACTTTCTTATGAGTCTTAACGGCTATCTCTATGTCGACAGCCCTCGAAGATGTGTCGACAGCTCCGAAGTCTGACAGACGGAAATCTATAAATTGGAGACGAGCAGCCAAAAGAAAGAGCTGATTTTCTAGAGAGAAAAGCACGTCCAAACTCTGCCAAAATTTCTAGTTAGCTTTTCTCTTACTCTCTCCTCATTGTAAATCATATAAGATCATTCTCATTGTGATCGAGAGAGTAATTTTTCAAATCATTCTCGAAAAACTTCAAGTTATTATTTGTGAGTAATTGTAAAGGGGTGACGCCTCTCAAAAAGAAGAGTCATTTGTAAGGTTTGATTGACACCCGGAAGTCAATCATAGTAGAGCTCAAGGTAGAGCGGAAAGATCTTTAAGGAGGAACCTTGAAGCACGGACGTAGGCAAGGTTGGCCGAACCGCGTTAACAATCTCAGTGTTATCCTTCTTTCCCTTAAACTATTTAATTATTGTTTGTGCCTAGTTTTTTAATAGATAAACAAATTTTAAAGAGAGAAACAAAGAATTTAAATTAAACTTACAAAATATCTATTAACCTAATTCACCCCCCCTACTTAGGTTAAACACGATCCTACAATTGGTATAAGAGAGGGTGACATAGAAAGTTTCTATAAGTTAAACTCGTGTGTGATCATTTAAAATGGCTTTCTCTATGAACAACTCACACACTGAGGGGCAATCAATTACTAGACCCCCACTTTTTTATGGAAATAACTATGTTTATTGGAAAACTAGGATGAGAATTTTTGTCCAAGCTATGGACTATAGTGTATGGAACATAATTGAAAATGGTCCATACATACCAATTAAATTTGAGAATGAGATTAATATTCTAAAACCTAGTAATGAATATGAAGAGAACGACTTAAAAAAATTGAGCCTAAATGCCAAAGCAATGAACACCTTGTACTGTGCTCTAAATGGAGATGAATTTAATAGAGTACAAGGTTGTGACAATGCTAAAGAAATTTGGCGATAGCTTGAAGTAACCCATGAGGGAACTAACCAAGTAAAGGAAAATAAGTTAAGTATGCTTGTACATGAATATGAACTATTTTCTATGCATACTGATGAAATGGTTAGTTCCATGTTTACTCGTTTCACTAACATTACTAATGGGTTGAAAGT
>QAOC01039291.1:10118-20568 GCA_003255005.1 Begonia fuchsioides | reverse complement strand
GGGTCGACCTAAAATACACACTTGTGTCGACCCCTCCTAAATCCTGGGGTCGACCGAAAGTGTTCATTGTGTCGACCCCTCGTCCCTGTGGTCGACCGAAACCTACATGAAGATAGTCCTTTAGTATATTTAACCCAACTTACTTCATTACCTTACTTAAACCTAGCAACAATTAAACAAACACCAATCAAACCCAAACACTTGGGCCGGTGCACAGTGTGATACACCCCAGACAGAGTATTCTTATTCTAATTATTCATAATCTTAACCAACATTCATAAAGAGAAATCTTAAACACTTTCATTTTAAAATCAAAATTCTTAGAATATACGAGGGTTGTTACAAAACGTGTTTCAAAGTCTTCCGCTGCTACGTTTTACAAATGCATGATCGGAAACCAAAAATTTTATCATCTTTTTATGAAAAGCAAAGTTTACGAAACGGTACGCTACAGGGCGTTACAAATAATTAGGAAATCTCGATGAAACAACGTAAAAGAGTGAATTCTTTTTTATTTATAAGAAAATCCTTATTCTAGTTAATTAAATAAAAATTATAAGACAAGAAAATAAAAAATATTAATATAATAAATTAATGATATAAAAAATTGTATTATCATACATATATTTCATGTCGAAAGATCTGAACCATAGAACCCTAGAACATTAAACCCTAAAACCCTTGTTCTTGAACCCTAGAACCATGAAACCTTGAACCTTGATCCCTGGATCCCTTGAAGCTTGAAGCTTGGAACCTTGAACCCTAGACTCTGTCTCCTAGAATCCTAGAACCCTAAAACCTTGAACCCTGAACCTTCAAACTTTTAACCCTAGATCCTAGAACCTTGGAACCGTTAAACCTTAAACTTTGAAATTTTGAACCTTCAACCTTGAACCCTAGATTCCTACACCCCTGAAATCCTTTCAACCTTAACTTTGATAGCTAGAACCATGAACCTTGAACCCTGAACCTTGAACCCCAGAACCTTGGAACCCTAGAACCTTGAACTATGAATCCTTGGACCTTTAACCATGAACCCTCAAACCCTGGAACCCTTGAACGTTAAACACTAAACCCTAAACCTTGGAACTTTAGAACTGTGTAACCTTAGAACCTTTAACCCTTAAACCTAGAATCTTGGAACCCTAGAAAACTGAAAACCTTGAACCCTAAATCTTGAACCATAAACAACGACATCATAGAACCATTGAAACCCAGAACACTTGAACACTAAAACCCAAAACTAAGAACCCTGGAACCCTAAACTCGGAACCCTAAATCATAGAACCTTGCAACCCTGTAACCGTCAAACTTTGAACCTTGCAACCTTGAACCCTAAACCTTGAAATTAGAACCCAAGAACCTTGAACCCTAGATTTATTAATCCTAAACCCTAAGCCATGAACCTTTAATCCTAAAACTTTAACTCTGCCATGAACCCAAAACCTCAAACCCTAATACCCTTGAACCGTAGAATTTTCGAAACCTGAACCCAAAACCCATAACCTTGGAAACCTAAAACCTTAGAACCCTTAACTCTGAACCCTGGAAACATAAACCTTGAATCCTAGAACCTTGGAACCATGGAACCCTGTAACCTTAGAACCTTGAACCCTGGAACCCTGAATCCTAAACAATGAACCCCTTAAACTAAGGAACCTTGAATAATAAACCCTAGAACTCTTATTCCTAAACCATGAAACTTGAAATTCTGAAACTTTTAAACACAGAGCCCTAGAACCCTGAACCATGGAACATTGTACCTTGACCATGAACCCTGTACCCTGAACACTAGAACCCTGAACCCTTAACCTTAAAAGATTGACCCAAAATCTTGGAACCCAGGAACCTTGAACACAAAAATCCTAAACCTTAAACCCTCAACCCTAAACCTTGCAACCCTTAAATCTCAATCAAGATTCCTCAAACCCTAAACCTTTGAATCCTAAACTTTTAACCCTAAAACCTATGAACTTGAGAAGAACCCTTAACCTTGAACTCTAGAACTTTGAACCGTTAAACCCTATAACCTAGAACATTCAAACTTTGAACCCTGGAATCTTAAACCATGGAACCTTAAACCTTTGAACTTGAACCCTAAAACCCTAAACCTTCAAATCCTGAACCCTGGAACCCTGAAACTTTAAACCTTGAACCATGAAACCCTTGACCCTAAACCCATGAACCCTGAACTCTGAACCTTGGATGTAGTACTAGTGTGTATATTAAGTGTGCTAAGCTATTTAATGGCATAATTAAAAATTTATTTAATGGTGATACATGCTAAATTTAAGAGTAGGAAAGGAAGACAAATCAGAATATGACGCCTGTGACTATGTGGTAAGTGCCTAATCATGATTAAAGCATAATTAGTGAAAATTATGGGGTCATTAATGTTGCTAATCAAGATTAATTAAGTTCACCCTAAGGATTAGCCTAGAAAAAAATGTGATTTAATTATTTAAGTTAAGTATGATTTAAACGATGATAATTAAAGAATTTTAGCAATTAAAGGAACAAGTAATGTTAAAATGCTAAAACTATATCGATAAGTGTTCCTCTCATCAAGAGGAATTTATTCAATTAGGAATCAAGAGGTATGACCTTATATTACGTGGTTTAGAGTGATTATGGTTATTCACATGATTACATTAATGATAAATGAGAATTACGAAAACATCAATGGTTTTGTAAGTTAGTTGTGTGTGGTACACAAAAATTAGAATTTTTCTTCCATGTTTTGGTTACTGGTTAACTAATCACATTTGAATACCATGTATATGTTTATGAATGATAGAAATTTGAAATTGGTGGAGGTTATGCATATTTATCAAAGTTGTCACAAAAGTGTCCATTTTGTACAATTTTAGATTTTTTGTCTGAAACCAATGCTAGACTTAATCCAATGTCCAAGATCTTTTAGCACGTTAAATAAGACACCTTGAGTGACATATAGCCTTTTGACTCATAACATTTCCTAGTGTATAGAACAAGTTATGATATTTCGAAGTGATCATAAAACAGGGCATTGATTCCGAAAATTTTGATTGAGGCGAAGGTAAGTCACCATTATACCTGCAACTAGAGAGACTTGCTAAGGATAAACAAGGTAAGTAATATTGTGTGTGTTTTTTTCCCTTATTACATTTACATTATCGAACAATAGGAATTTGTTTTAATATGTTGTTTTATCCTTTATATGTTAGATCAGATGCACGTATAAAATGATGTAGAAAAGTATGGTTTGGTTTATAGTATAATGGATTGCTATTTTAATGTTATGAGTATTACTTAGTTGCTTGACACGTTCATACCACAAACACCTCATGGATTATGTTTCTAGAAAGTTACGAACTATTTACATGCATGAGATTTTATATGAAACATAATATGAAAATGGTTGTTTTGGGTTGAAGTCAAATAACCAATGAAAGAGTAAGATAAAAGAAAGAAAGAAAAAGTTATGTAAATGTCATTGGGAAGGGGGTTTGAGTTTGTTGTCCCCTTAGGTGGACTTAAGTATGTGGTCTCTCAACCCTTCGAATGGAGTTAGTTGTTACCTTAGGTGGACAAAAGTTTGTGGTCTCTCATTCCTTGCCAGGAAGACAAGGAAGGATAGAAATTAAAAGAATGAAAGACCCTGAATAAAACGAAAAGAAAAAATTTACTTTGCATATCATGTACATCGTTTTGCATATCTTATACTACTTGTTGAGCCTTATATTCATAGATGAGTTTTATGTGTAGGTGAGGAAGACGTACATTGAGAGGTGTACGAGATAAATTGCTTTTTTCATTTGGGTGGTTTTTGCTTGTAATGCCCTGTAGCATACTGTTTCATAAACTTTGTTTTTCAGAAAAAGATGGTTATTCGAGCTCAACCAGAAACAACCATTTTAATATTCTATTTCGTATGAAATCTCATGCATGTAAATAGTTTGTAACTTTCTTGAAAACATGATGCATAATATGAATGTACGAAGCACATCATTAACATGTGTAACATAAACGTAACAATTCATCACATCAGAGTAGAGATCAATTCTAATCACATTTCGCAATCTACATTAGCTTAACTACTTCACAATTGCTAAGAACGTATACTTATTCCATTTTAACATAAAACAAATACTCATGATATTAACATGATTGCAACATGTTATTTAAAAACACGACATTCATAAATCAATCACACTTGACACTTCAAAACACATCTTTGAGCCAAATATCATCACTCAACATGTTTTATCTCGTCATCAAACAGTTCATGTCATAAGAAACAAGCATAACCTAACACATCATTGTGTAGGCCCAAGTAGGCAAAGCAAAAAGATAGCATTACTCACCTTAGGTCTTTTTCAATTTGACAACACATAATCAATGCCTTTTAATCACTTCATAACCTATAAATAAAACAACTATTAATCGTAACCCGAAATATTATTCACTATTTTATAGCAACTTCAAAGTATCATAACTTATTGTATACAACTCCAAATGTCTTCATTCAAGAGCTAAAATCTCTCCCAAAGTGTCTATTTGCAGGTTGTAAAAGGCCTTCTCCATTAAATTAGTCTAACTTAAGTTGTTAACACAAAACCCAAAACCGGACAGATTTTACAGTTTTTAAACTACTTTAGTATAACATGAATAACATGAACGAATTTATCTTATCTTTCATATGCATTCACATCCAAGCCATTACAGCATGATTATATATCATTTTTACAGAAAAATTCACCATAACCTCCAAATTTCGTGCACTCAATAAGGCTAATCATCATACCATCAGTAAAGCCTCTAAAAACCACAATTATTCTTTAATTATCCTATCCTTAATCACGATTAATATAACCCACGCATAACATTAATATTACCTCATGATTCTTAGCTCAATATGTTCCTCTTGACGAGAGGAACGGTCCTTGTTAAGGTTTTGGAGACCAATTCTCCCTTTTTCCCTTCAATTTTCTGCTTTCTCTCACTAAAGTTCATTTCTCCATTTTTCCTCTTCTTTCTTCCTTTCTCTCTCACTCTCAGCACGAAATAGATGTTCATCAGCCATCCTCACCACCTTTTAGATAGGGTTTAGGGTAAAATTACCTTTTTGTACAAATTATCCTTTTAGGTTTACCATTTTGTCCTTATATGTCTCTTTAATTGCTAAAATACTTCAATTATCATCATTTAATCATACATACTTTAATTATTAATGTAGATTAGTACTAAGCTAATCCTTAAGATTAACTTAATTAATCATGATTAGTAAACCTTAATTACCCTTTAATCATTCAGAAATTACACCTTAGTCACAATTAATCACTAATCTAATAGAGACATGTGGCACTTTCTTATTGATTCATTACTTTAACATATAAAATCAAAATTTAAATCTAATAATATTCTTTGATTAAAGTTTATTTCAATTATATCATTGATTAAGGAAGAAATGGAAGGTGGATGTGACATATCCTTAAAACATTTAAGTGTAATTTTTACTCACAATCGTTTTTATGCTAATTGTCTAACCCTAGCTTTTTCATCTTTCACATTTAATTAATTATCTTAATTTATCTTAAAAGCAAGCAATTTTCTTTTTGGGTATTACATTTCTATTTGAGCGGATTTTGACTTGTGGCCAAGGATTTTAAAGAATTCTAAATAATTGTTAGGAAAGTAAGTTTTCAATTTCGTATTTACTAGACCTAGCATGTTGTAAATGTATTTTAGGTAAATTTAGTTTGCATGTTATCCATAAATGATTTTATGAGGAAATATTTTCCGCTGCAGGTAAAAAAACAAAGAACATATTTTGAGCTATGTAGGATGTTACACTGGACCGTAGAACAATTGAACCCTGGAACCTGGAACCATGGAACCCTGAACCCTCCACCTTGTAACCCTAGAACCCTGAAACTCTAAACCCTCAACACTTAAACTCTCTACCCTAAACGTGAACCCTGTACACTGCAATCCTAGAATAATGAACGCTGGACCGTGGAATCCTAACACCATGAACCCTAAAACCCTAGAACTGTGGAAATCCAAACCCAAAACCTTGGAATTTGGAACACTAGAATCTTGAACCCTGGACCCTGGAACCTTGAACCTTAGAAGCCTAAACCCTGACCCCTAGAACCAACCTTGAACCTTGAACTCTAGAACCCTTTAGCCCTAGAACCCTTAAACATAAAACCCTTAACTCTAAACATAAAATCCTGAATCCCGAAGCCTGAACCCTAAAACCATGAACCTTCTAACTCTAAACCCTAAACCCTGAAACCTAGAACCCTAAGACACTTTCTCTGAACCTTGGAACCCTAAACTCTAGAACCCAAGAACCTTGTACCATAAACCCTGAAACCCTAAACTCTGGAACCTTAAATCATTTACCCTCCAAACCCTAGAAGCCTTAAACCATGAACCCTAAACCATGGGCCCTGATACGCTAGAACCTTGGAACCCTTAAACCTTGAACATTGAACCCTTAACCCTGTAACCTTAAACCTTGAAACTCTAAACTTCTAAACCTAAACCTTAGAACCCTGGAAACCAAAAAATGAACTCTATACTTTGAAACCTAGAATCATGAATCTTGAATCATGTACCCTAGAACTCTGAAACCTTAGAATTTCAAACCCCGAATCTTGAACCTACAAACTTGAACCCACAACCTTGAACCTTGGAACCTTAAACAACTATCCTTGAACCCTAAACTCTTAACCCCAGAACCCTCAAACCCAAGAAACCTTAAACTCTAAACGTTGAACCTCAAACCCTGAACTTTGAAACTTAGAATCCTTGAACGCTGAACTGTAAACCCGGGAACTTAAAACTTGGAACCACTACCCCTGACCCCCAACCCTAGAACCCTAGAACCCTAGAACCCTGAAACCCAAAAATCCTGAACCATGAACCCAAGAGCCCTAAACCCCAAACCATGAACCCTAAACCTAGAAACACTAGAACACTCAAACCTTAAACCTTGGAATGCTGAACCTAACCATGAAACCTAAACCCTGGAACACTAAAACCATAAACCCAAAACCTTAAGAAACTTTAACACTAGTCCTTGAACCCTGAACCCTGAACCCTTGGAACTTTGAACCCTTGACCATAGAACCCTCAATCTTGAATCCTAGAACCCTTGAAGCTTGAACCCTAAACCTTGGATCTTGGAACCCAGAACCCTGATCCCTGGATCCCTGGAATCCTGGAACCTTGACCCTAGAACCCTCAAATACCTTGGAATCCTAGAACCCTAAACCTTAAAACCCTTAACCCTTGATTCTGGAACCTTGGAATTGTTAAACCATGAACCCTGAACCCTAAATTTTGAAACTATGAACCCTGAAGCCCGAACCTTCGATTCTTAGAACCTTGAAAACCTAAAAACCTTTATGAACCCTAGAACCCCCAACCCTTAACCCTAGAACCCCCAGCCCTTAACCCTAGAGCTTTGGAACCCAAGAACATTGACCCGTGAACCCTGGAACCTTTTGATTTCTATATCAAAAATATACTTACGAAGTTGTTTCAACTTATTGATTGACACTAACCCTAGATCTCTGCCCCTAATAAAAGAATTAAGACTTTCTACTCGAGCTCCATCATGTAATATTTACATTCAAACTTCCCCAAAATGAAATTAGGGTTATAGTTGAACAGAACAAACGATGTCGAGCCAAGAGCATCTTCATTCCTATATATAAAAAAAAAGGTGGATGTAAGATAAGAATCCACAGTTGATCATGTCCTTCAAGTCGCACGTTGCTTTCTACCACATCATTTTAAACGAAGTTTTACCATAACCTCTAGTTTGTTGGAACTGGTATGTAATTGATTCCATTATGGAATCATGAATAGTCATTGGTTTAGTTGGTACAAAGTTATCTATACTGTTATGAATGGTTAGTTTCTTAAAAAGTATACCCAAGAACATTGACCTGTAAACCCTGGAACCTTTAATCATGAATCCTAGAACACTGGAACACTTGAACCTTGAACCCTAAACCTTGGAACTGTAGAAATCTGTAACGTTAGAACATTGAACCCTTAACCTTGTACCCATAACCTAAGAACCTTGAACCCTTGAACCCTAATCCTTGGAACCCTGAACACTGAACCTCGGAACCCTAGAATGTTAGAGACCTTCAACCTTATACCCTAAACCCTTAACCTTAAAACCCTAGAACCCTTGAATCCTAGAACCCTTAAACTTTGAAACCCGAAACACTGGAACCTTTGAAACTCTTGAACACTAAACTCTAAACCCTGGAACCATGAACTTTGAACATTGAACCCTGAACCTAGAACCTTGGAACCATGTAACCTTGAACCATGACACCCTAAACCCAAAACCTTGAAACTTACACCCAAGAACCTTGAACCCTAAAACGCTTAATCCTAAATCTTGAACTTTGGAACCCTAGAACTTTTGAAGCCAAAGCCCTAGACCCTGAACCAAGATCATTGAACCTTGGAACCATAAACTCTAAACCCTAGAACCTTGAACCCTTAAACCTAGAACCGTGAACAATGAACCCTAGAACTCTAGAACTGTAAACCCTAAACTCATGAACCCTTGATTATTGAACCATGATTCCATAAATTATGAAACCTTAAACCCTAAAACCTGAACTTTGAATTGTAGAACCTCTTGAACCCTAAATCTTGGAAACTTGAACCTTGGAACTCTGATCCTTGAACCCTGAACACTTAAACCCTTGACCCTAAACCCTGGAACCGTAAAAAAGGGGTGACGCCTCTAAAAAAGAAGAGTCAAGTTGTAAAGGTTAGATTGACACCCGAAAGTTCAATCTAGTGAAGGATCTTCAAGGAGCTACCTTGAAGCGCAGACGTAGGGAGTTGTTGGCCGAACCGCGAAAACATATCGGTGTCAAATTCTCTCTCTCTCTCAACTTTTACTTTGTTGATTGTGCTTACATAAACTGAATTTGATAACCAACCCTTTTAGTTTTGTGCTTAAGGAATTTAACTTACAAAAATATTCNACCCCCCCCACTTTGGTTGAAATCGGTCCTACACTTAGAACCCAGAATAGTTGAACCCTAGAATCTTAAACCCTGAGCCTTGCAACCTTGGAATCCTCAAACCCTGAACCTTGAACCATGAACCTTGGAACCTTAAACCTTGGAACTCTCAACCATGAACCCTAAAAGCCAAAAAACCTAGAACCCTAAACATATGAACTCTCAACCATGGAACCCTAGAACAAGTAATCTTGAACCCTAAACCTTGAAACACTGGAACCTAGAACCCTTTAACCTAGGAATTTTAATTCTTTAATCTTGAACCTTGAACCTTTAATCTCTGAACCCTAGAACCTTGAAAAACTAGATCCATTGAACCTTAAAGCTTGAACCAGGAACCCCATAATCCTTGAACCTTGAATTTTGAACCCTAGAACATTGAACCTTGGAACCATGAACCCCAAACCCTAGAACCCTAGAACCTTGAAACCATGAAACTTTAAAGTCTTGAACCCTTAACACATATACCCTAAACCCTAAACCCTCAACCTGAACCTTGAAACACTAGTACCCTGGAACCTTAAACCTTGTCACCCTGAACCCTAAATGCTAAACCTTGGAACCCTAAACCCTTAACCATAAACTCTGGAACCCTAAAACCTTGAACATGGAACCCTAGAACCTTTCACCGTGAACCTTGAACCATAAACCTTAAAATCTAGAAACCTGGAACCCTAAACCTGGAACCCTTGTGATTAAGCCATCAAAAAGAGCAAAAGGGAAGATTTAAACGCAACCGGCACAAGCATTGAAAAAAATATTACATGAGATCGAGAAAACATTTTGGTGAAAAAATAAGCATATATATCCAAGAACTTCTCAATTGTGATGGCGTTATTGTTTCTGCATAATCAAATTTAAATGTATGACATGCATTATAAGGGTCTAGGGTTCAAGGGTTTTATAATGGAAATAAGCATTGAAAAAAATTTATTGTTTCTTGTCAAGTGCACATTGGACAAGACGATATTATTATGAATTAGAGGATTATGTACTTACTTTATGTATTATAATGGATTTTTTATAATCTATGTTACATGTCATAATGGAAAAAGGTGAGAAAGTAGGTAAGAAAATTTTTCAGAAAGTGGGTGAGGTTAGTAGAAGAGAAATTAGGTGATGAATAAATCCTATAAATATGTTCAAAATTTATCATTTAAAATCAACTTGAGTTTTGAGCATCATATTGTGAGAGAACTTCTCCTTTTAAATGTGTTGTTTGGTCTGTCATTGCACCCCTCGTCGAGCGCACGGTGCGTCACATCCAAGCGCCCCTTCGAGGTCTACCGAGCTTAGCCACTCCGCCGCCCGAGTGTCTAAGTTGTCATCGAATTTCTCGAGCCTTTTGTGGGTCGGCTTGAGTGTCCGATGGCTTAGAATCCGTGGCCGGTTTCGGG
>QAOC01039287.1:2663-22148 GCA_003255005.1 Begonia fuchsioides | reverse complement strand
AGGACTGGGTAGAACCACGAGGTGGAAAGCTGGATCGATAAGCAAGAATAACGTAATAAAGAACAAAATGGAAATGTGCATTGTTTTATCAACAACATAGCATACTCATGCATTGCATTTTATAGTTATGCTACTTACTGAGCTTTAGGCTCATAGTTTAGGCTTTGGAATGTAGGGAATGTAATGGAGGAAAGGGTGCAAGTGACTGACCAAGGAGCTAGAGCAAAAGAGTGTCCAAATGATACAGTTTATTGAGTGATGACCGACAGGGAGTGATGCATGACACACACAAAGTTATATTACAAAATGTTTTGAATGTTTTGAAGATGTACTTAAAATGTATTCCCTTATTTTGATAGATTTCGAATGTTTTGAAAATGAATGTATTTTAAGTTGAAGTAATTGTCTTCCGCTGTATGTTTTAAGTTATTAAATCCTTATGTATTTTATTTAAAGGTGGAATTCAAATGTATGTTTTTTTTATTCGACGGTTTTCCTTGTAAACTGTTTTATAAACTTGATAGTTTTTTTTAGAAATTAAGGTAACAAGTTTTGCACCAATGTAAGTAAGTAAGTAAGTAAGAACCCTGTAATAGACCGGTTCTCGGGTCGTCAGTAATGTAAGTAAGTGAACAAGAAGAGAAGCAAGTAAGAGATGACTCAGGAATTGGGTCGTTACATATCCTTACAACATTTATCCAGCCATCTTCATGGTCTAAGAGTGAGAGTGTGGATCATTAGCTCAAGCATCCATTTTTATGTGAAAGGAACCACCTTTTTATGCAAATCCCCGTTTCTGACCATTCTGCATTTATCTTCAATCGCGACTCCACAATCCCAAAACCGTCCGTGAAAATTATGTAATTTTTTGTGGTATTTTGCTACCCTTATTAATTTAAAAAACCTCAAAATTTCAGCTCCAAAATCATCCCTGTTTACAAGTTACAATCATTTCAAATTCATCCTCGTTTTCCCAAATCTGCTGAGAAAACCCTCAATTATCCCCTTAACCGGTTTAACCATCGTCCGCATATCTTTAAACCCGTGCGTGAGAATCCCTTAAAAGTTGGAGGATCATTTCATCCCTTGTTCATATCCAATGCATCTAAATTTCAGATCAAGAACCACTACCGTTTTTATGATATTGTCTCCACAATCTCACTCCATATCTGTCCGACCCCCTCTTTGCGCATTATTATTACTGATTTTATATCTCCTGATTTACCCGTGAGAAGCCTTTCAAACTTTGAGGAATTTCTTTTCATCCATCTTTTTGCCTCTCCTAAAAATATTAGCTCCAAAATCACTCGCAATTCTGAGATCTCTGCCTTTCATTAACAGCTCCCTTCCCTGATTTTTTGGGATCTTTCATTCCTTACCCGAGTTGGTAATTTTCCCGCTTATTCCATTCCCATTTCGTGTCAGAACCTTGGAACCTTAAACACTAACTTGAGCCTTTAATCGTGGAACCCTTAAACAATAGAACACTAAATCCTAAAATATGAACACTTAATCCTTGTGAACCCTATCACTCTAGAACCATACGACATAAACCATGAACCTTGGAACGATAAATACTGGAACCCTGAACTTTGGAACCTTGGAACCCTTGAACCCTAGAACCCTTGAACACTAACCCATGGAACAATTTACCTTGAATCCTGAACCATGAACCCTTAAACCCTGTAACCCTGGAACCTTGAACCCTAAAGCATGAACCTCAGACCTTGGAACCGTGAACCCTATAACTATAAACCCTAAACCTTCAACCCTTAATCATTAGACCCTGAACCTTTAAACCCTAGAACCCTAAACTCTACACCCTGAACCTCGAAGCCCGAACCCTGAACTCTAGAACCCTAAACATTTAATTCATGAACCTTTAACCCTAAACCGTGGAACCCTGAAACATTGAACCCTGAACCTTGGAACCCTAAACCTTTGAACCCTTGAACCATAGAACCTAGAAACCCTAGAACCATGAACCCTAAACCATGGAACCCTTTGCCTTGAATCTTGAATCATAAACCCTTGAACCCTGGAACAATGAAACCTTGAACCCTAGAACCTGAACCTTGAACCTTATAACCTTGAACCCTAGAACCCTATACCCTAAACCTTGAAATCTTAATCATTGAACCTTGAACCTTAAAAACCTAGAACCCTAAGCCCTAAACCACAAACCCAGAACCCTGAACCCTGAACCCTGAACCCTAGAACTTTGAACCACAAACCCTGGAACCCTGAACCTTGAACCCTAAACCTGAGAACCCTTGAACTCTAGAACCTTGGACCTTGAATCCTAAACAATGAACCCTTGAACCCTGAAACCTTGGACCTGAATCTTAAACAATGAACATGAACCCTGGAACCTTGAACCCTAGAACCTGAACCCTGAACCTTGGAACCCTGAACCCTGAACCTTGGAACCCTGAACTCTAGAAGCCTCAATACAGAACCCTAAACCCTAAACTCTAGAACTTTACAAGTCTGGAACCCTAGAATACTACAACCTTGGAACCCTAGTGTAACATCTGGTTTTTCCTTTGCTTAATTAAATTTTTTTTTTACACATGTACCTACTTTAAACAATTGAAGGTAAAACTTATCAATTTGAAATCCTTGAGATAAAATACAGTGAAGACTTTTATTTGACTTCATCAAAATCAATTATATTCGTAATAAGTAACCCAAAACATACTTGTACTTTAACATTAAGACCAAGTTATTACAAAACAGTTATAAACTAAACATAATATTATACATTAGTTTCAAACAAAACATTTCCATTTACATGAGCCACCCACTGGTCAAAATCGCACTAACAGCCACAATCTTCAGCAATGGACGTACTTCACCACCTCGAGCATCTATCAGCGGTAAGTAGAATCCACAGTATTTATTTCATCACCTACATTACAAAGCTTATCTAATGAGCCTAACGCTCAGTAAGTTAATCCATAATCATAAAACATTTATGAGACCTTTATGCATATGTTGCTTTATAAAACAATGCAGTTCAATATCGTTCATTTCTTTTCTTTTCTTTCACTTAACAGTCCAGTTAATGTGGGTAATACCGTCTAGGAGAGAGTAAGCACCATTTGGTCCAACCTCTTGGGACAGCCAAACTCAACCCCGCCCAACATGTAACTATTTACGTACATTTCGTTCATTTATTTTTTTTTTCATTATTTGATCGTTGAAGGTACCACGGGAGAGAGTAGACACCATTTGGCCTCCCTCGAGGCAGTCTAACTCGAGATCCTCCTTCAACGACCCGTTGCATATTATCATGAAAATCATGCATGTAAATCATTTTTGTATTTTTATTAAAACCATGATGCATGAACAATTAAAATGGATGAACATGTAAACATGCAATAAAATATACAATTCAAACATTGCAAGCATTCTAAACATGCATCTTTATTGTAACACCAAAAATCAATCAATCATCAAACAAAGCACACAAACATATCCTCAAATAAATTGAGGTCGGTGTATTGTGCATTACACCCCAACCAATCCAGCATATTTCAAAACCATAAATCCTAATCTTTGTAATGTAGTCCCCTTAGGGCCAATCACATGCAACATTAACTTACCTTAGGTCCTTAGCTTTATTGAAAAACTTGATCAATATGTTGCTGCACTTGAAAACCTAAAACGCAAGTAACATAATTCATTAACTTCAAACAACCATAACTTCTTCAATAATGATCCATTTGTGATGCTACGAGTGTAAAATTATTCCTTAAAGAGTCTACTATAACTTCTTAGAAGACACCAAATTCAGAAAACTAACATAACATAAAGTATCGGGACATATTAGTGAGCATATTTCTCTAGAAACAGTGGACCGGTCAACCCAACTTATTAGGGGTCGACCCATGTTGACAAAACAGAGACGTCACATTTTTAAATCGAGAATCGGTCGACCCAAACTACAAGGGGTCGACCCAAACTCTCCCCAGTTTCCGTACACTGAGTTGCGACATCCATAACTTTTTATACATAGCAACGAATTGAGTGATTTTAATGGCTATAAATTACTCTGAGAGTCTACTTTAACTTTTATGAAGGAAACAAACTCTAATGCCTTCTACTTCCCTACCGAATCTCCAGAACTCTAACTTTGTCCATACTTAACTCATTTTCTAACAATCTACATGAAATTCTTCATTTTTATCCATCAATTCGACCAATACCATAATATTATCCTTACTGAACTTAAAAGAAACTCAGAGGATAGAGAATTACCTTGAACTTCAGTTTCCTTACTCTTTTCTCTCTCAATATCTCTTTCTTTCTCAACCTCACTCTTCTCTTGATCAACGCTAGAACTTCATAGAAGATAGGGAAAAAAATCGTGATGGGAGGGAAATGGCAGACCATGCCTTCTTATCTCCTTAATTAAACCAAAATCAACCTTTCCTTTACGTCCACCGATTGGATTTTCCCACGTTTTGGATGACTTTTCAACGGCATGTATGAATGTGTCGACCGCTCGTCCAACTGTGTCGACCTAATCTATTCCCCAGAGTCATTTATGTCGACCGCTCGTCTGTTGTGTCGACCGAAAGTGTTTCCCGAGAGCGACTTGTGTCAACCACTCGGTCTTGGGGACCGAAAGTTCCAGGTTTGTCGACCTCTCTTCGATCCTGGGGTCGACCGAAAGCGTTCCGGAGGTCCTATTGTGTCGACCCCTCCTAAATCGTGGTCGACCGGTAAACAAAGTGTCGACCCCTCTTCGATCCTGGGGTCGACCGAAAGCATTATAATTGTGTCGACCCCTCTCTGATCATGGGGTCGACTGAAATCATTCATTGTGTCGACCTCTCTTTGATCCTGGGGTCGACCGAAACTTCCATTTGTGTCGACCCTTCCTAAATCCTGGGTTTCGACCGAATCTTACTTGAAGGTAATCCTTTAGTGTATTTAACCAAACTCACTTCATTACTTTACTTAAACCTAGCAACCATCAAACAATGAACTTCAAACAAACACCAATCAAACCCAAACACTTGGGCCGGTGCATGGTGTGATACACCCCAGACAGAGTATTCTTCTTCCAATTATTTATAATCGTAACAAACATTCATAAAGAAAAATCTTAAACACTTTCATTTTAAAATCATAATTCTTAGAATAACCGAGGGTTATTACACCTAGACCTCTGAACTCTGGAATTATTAACTCTGAACCCTGAATCCTGGAACCCTAGAATCCTTAACCATAGAATCCATAAACTTGGAACCCAAGAACACTACAACCTTGGAACCTTAGAACCCTCAATCCTTAACCTTGGAACCCTTGAATCCTAGA
The DNA here is from genome assembly GCA_003255005.1 of Begonia fuchsioides. Classification (NCBI taxonomy): domain Eukaryota; kingdom Viridiplantae; phylum Streptophyta; class Magnoliopsida; order Cucurbitales; family Begoniaceae; genus Begonia; species Begonia fuchsioides. The sequence goes on along the minus strand of QAOC01039287.1, from coordinate 16,820 downwards.
ACCATTGAATACTAAACCTTGGAACCTTGAACCTTGAACCTTGAACCATGACATAAGACCCTATAACCCTAAACCTTGCACCTTGAGTTTCATGAAGTTATGTCCTTTTGGACAGTCTGGTTAATTAAGCCTGGATCTGTCCACTACACAGACGCACCAGATGATTGACTCTTTATCAAAACGTCTCGATCACCTTAACGAGGGAAAATCAAAATTCCCTATGGAAACAATCCCGAAGAAGAGAAAAACAAGTTAAAACGACAATTAGAAGTTCTTCACAAAGCTTCGAGCCAGATCACTACAATGCCAGATTTCTTTGGCATGGAACGAGCAAGATAACTGTTACCACTTATACAATTGGAAACGGAACACCGAAGTATCTCCTCCACCTCAGACTCAAAAAGGAAAATGAGTGTTTCTGAAATACGAGATATGTTACGACAACAGCATAAAGACGAAGCAAGAAAAGGGAAGGATCACTCGTATAAACAATTGATGCTCGAACCACAACAATGGACACAAAAATGTGAATCCATTTTTCAAGCCTACCGCCACGACCATGACTTCATTACTCCTACGAAGAATATTTCTTCTAATGAAGAATTAGTATCTTTACACAACAATTCTACAGATACTCAAGATTCAAAATCAAACTCAACCGATGAGGCTATCACCGTTCTCGCCCGAATTTTTACAGAGGAAGTCCATGATGAATCAACAACGAAGATTTCTAAATCTGATGATGACATGTCCTCTGCTTCCTCCACTAAGCAGCATCTACGAACTGAGCAAGGTAACCCAGCCACAGTCAAATTTACTTTAGACGATATCCCGTACTCTCTGTGGTCTCAACGACTCCAAGATCTTCACGCATGGTGTCTTCACCAAAAATTATCAATCCATTATGACTCTAACATCTTGGCTGACCTTACTACAAGATTCACTGGCTCCATGTATACATGGTGGAACCTTCTTCCAGAAATGCACCAAGTTCAATATATGTCTTTACCTATTACGAAATTTTTCCATGCTCTTCACACACAACATGTCGGCTCCATGGATCAAGTCATTGAATCCAAACGGTCAGAATTTTTTAAACGCAAGTGTTGCTCGTTCAACATACGCGATCTCGATGACCACTTTAAACAGATGACCCAGATATTCTACACTCTCGGGGTGACAACATGTTGAAACCCATCTTCATTTCTTCTGTTCCTCCCTCTATTGCTACCGTCGTCGAAAAAAGCCTCTCCCAGAGAAACATCAAGATACAAGATATCTCTCTTGGACAAATAAATCAAGAAATCCGATCAGCCGTCCAGGATTTATGCTAGCAAAAAACTCTCATCAAGACCTTTTTCGCAAAAAATAAAAAGTTGGAAGACGCATGCTACAGGTCCTCTAAAAATCTTTATGTAAAATGCACGGCCAAGGATTTGTGCGATTGTCGGCATTCCAACAAGAATACCCACTACAAAAAGCTTCGTATTTCACCAAAATCACGCCCTCACCGTTTCTCCTCTGCCAACCGACAACGACCTTGGAAGAAATTTCTGCGGAAACGAAGGTACAATCCCAAATCAAACAAATGTTTTATTTGCGATCAGGTCGGTCATTTTGCAAAAACTTGTCCGAAATGACAGCAGAATCTCTTTGCACAAATTGAAGATTTCACTGGCATCTCTATTTCTGACAATGACTTAGAATCCATTTTCTCCCTTGATGATGAACCCTCATCCGACACTCTATGCTGCTTAGAAGGCAATTTTCTCGCTCCTCAAAATTCCTCTGATGATGACTCCATTTTCATGATTACTGTCCGACCATCACAATATAAAGTCACTTTTTCCCAACTGCCAGCCATGACATCCCCCCATGTCAAGGTCCACCTCACCCCATCTACATACGATACACCTCTTGCGTGTATTGCTTTCCTAGATACAGGAGCAGCTGAGAGTATTATATACCCATCTCTTATTCCTTCATCTTTCCTCATCCATCATCCGAGACAATTTACGACCGCCTCTAGACAACCGTTTTATACACAGTGGAAAACAAAGACACTCTGAGTCTCTTTTTTCCCAGGATGTGACATCCAGACTTCTTTTATTGCCACTGATATACCAGGCAAAGACTTTTTAATTGGATGGGACCTCTTGCGACAATTACCTCAACTTCGAATCTTACAACATGGCATTCGGTTTAAAGGTAATTTTAAGCCTTACTCAAGCATTTTACGGCTTTATCAGATTCATGATCCTAACACCCAGTTACAAGAGCTCTTCTCTGCATCTTTTGCGGACAATCATATTGATTTTCTGAAGAAATGCTCTCATCCTTTGTGGAAGAATCAGGAATTCTTTATATCTCTCCTGTTAAAGAAAAATGAAGATATAAATCCAACCAAAGCCAGTCACTCTGGCATGAATCCTACTAATTTAAACCTAGCCAACCACGAATGTTCTGACCTTCTCCTCCAAGGCTTAATTGAGACAACTGACTCCCAATTGGCTTGTGAAGCTTTTTATGACAACAAACGAAGTGAACAGCTACGAGGCAAGAAACGGCTAGTTATTAATTACCAGCCTCTCAACCATTTCCTACAGGACAACAAATTTCCTCTTCCAGACAAGAAATCTTTATTTGCCAATTTATCCAGTGCATCATATTATTCAAAATTTGACCTTAAGAGTGGATTTTGGCAGCTTGGTGTCCAGCCCGACGAACGATAGAAAATAGGATTTTGTCTCCCAAATGCTCATTATCAATGGTTAGTGCTACCTTTTGGCCTCAAGACAGCAACCTCTCTTTTTCAAAAGGCTATGATGCACATCTTTGAACCTATAAAGGAATGCGTATTAATTTACATTGATGACATCCTCTTATTTAGTTCTGACAAGGACACTCACATTGCATTATTACAACGATTTAGCCGACTTACCCAACGATATGGAATTATGCTGGCACAAAAGAAAACACAATTATGTACAATGAAGGTCAACTTTCTCGGCATGACTCTTGACCAGGGACAATACAAACCAGAACCACACATTGCTCTTGAACTGCTAAAGTTTCCTGATGTTGATCTCAGCAAACAACAACTACAACAATTCCTTGGGATTGTAAATTACCTTCGTGAGTTCGTTCCCAAAATATCCATCTGGTTACAATCTCTTCACCAACTGCTAAAAAAAGATGCTCCTCCTTGGAGCCATGACGCTACCCAGTCTATCAAACATTTAAAACAATCTTTGCAAAAATTACCACCTTTGGTTATACCCTCTACAGGTCAACGAATTATCCAGACCGATGCAAGTAATGAATTCTGGGGCGTCGTTTTACTTGAAGAAATCAATGGTAAGCGATCAATCTGTGCTTACCGCAGTGGTAGCTTCACAGTAGCTGAACAACATTACCATTCCACCATCAAAGAAATTATTGCCGTCAAACGAGTTATTACAAAATTGGAGTTCTACCTCATTGGCATCACATTTATCATTGAGTGCGACTTATCATCCTTTCCTAAAATGCTAGAATTCAAACAGCGGAGAATCCCTAATAAACAACTACTAAGACTTTCAGAATGGTTCTCTCAATATTCGTTTACTGTCAAACACATCAAAGGTACGAACAACACTGTTGCCAACTTTCTCTCTAGACGACATAAGCCAAAGGGTGATTTACCCTTGTCATCATGCCCGACATCATCCGTCCCAATCATAGCAGCTTTGGCCTATAATCACAGACGTGCCTCTGACCGTACAATAATGCAGCAGCTCGGGTGCCAAAAGCAAAAACATCTGTCAAAAGTTTCTGCCAAAAGTTTGATATGACCTAATAGTACAATAATGCAGCTGCCCGCGTGCCAAAAGCAAAAGCATCTGCCGAAAGTTTGTTGTCTTATTAAGCGTGTATAAAGACAATAATGCAGCCCGCGTGCTTAAAGCTTCTGCCGAGAGTAACGGGACCACCAAAAGTTTTTAATAATTAGTTTTTCTTTTTCTCTTTTGTAATTATTGCTTGTTTCCTCGGGTCCCTTCTCTTCTATATAAGGGGAAGCCTTATGTTGTAAAACGCAGATTTTGAGAAGAAAAATGGAAGGAATTTCTCTCATCATGAGTAGCTAAACTCTCTCTCTCTCCCTGTGTTTCAAGACTTCCAGTAGGATCACGGCCTCTCTATCAGGGTACTGTTAATCCGTTTTCATCACTCTCTGAAGTTCTAAACTATAGTCGTATGACTGCCTGGAAAAACTCAATTCTGGCAAGATAATCTCTGAGATCCCTTTTAGTAAGTCCCGAAGGAGGGCACTGAGTCGGGGTAACGAGAAATATTTGCCTGTTCTCGTGGGTTTCCAGAAAGCATACTCTATAGCGCATGGTTAAGCCAGGGGTTTCACGACCTTATGTCCTTTCAGACAGTCTGGTTAATTAAACCTGGATCTTCAGTAGTACTATACCCTGAACCCTAAACCCTGAACCAAGAACCCTAGGCCCTAAACATCTAAATGCTAAACCTTGAACCCAAAAACGTGGAACCATGGAACCCTGTAACACTTAACTTTGAATCCTAGAACCCTGATCCTTGTGAAATTTGAACAACGATCACTATAATCTTGAAGCCTAACCTGGAACATTGGAACCCTCGTCCTTGGAACCTCAAACCCTTAAACCTGGAACCCTTGAATCCTAAACCCTACACCTTAAACCTTTGAAAGCCTAAACTCTAAATGCGGGAAACGTTAAACCTTGAACTCTAACCCCTAAACCCTAAACCCTAGAACCCTTGAACCTTGAAACCTTGAACTGTGAAACCTATAACTCTAAACCTTCAACCCTAAACCTTAGAACCTTGTAACCTTGAAACTGAAACTTGGAACACTGAAAACCTAACCCCTAAACCCTAGAACCCTCGAACCTTGAAACCTTGAATTGTGAAACCTATAACTCTAAACCTTGAACCCTAAACCCTAGAACCTTGTAACCTTAAAACTGAAACTTGGAACCCTGAAAACAGAACTTTGAAACCATAAAACCATGGAACCCTAGAATATTTGAACTCTGAACCCTTAACCCTGAAACCCTGAACCCTTAATCCAAAACCCTATAAACCTAAACCTTGGATGCCTAACCTTGAATGCTTAAACACTAGATCATTAGATGTAACACTCAACTTTTTGATGTACAATAACATTATGTGAATATAATGTTTTATGGTAAAAGAATGAAATGTTCTAAGAAAAGATGAATATGGAGACGAAATTACACCTTAGAAGTAATGAATTGATAAATGTACGTAAAGTCAAGATCAAGTTATGAGAGAAGGTGGAATTGGTTGCCTCATGGAGGTCATATGGTGCCTATTCACCTTCATACAACGTGACGCCCACACATGTCAAGTTAAGTCAAGACAACGATAAAGAATGAAATGAATGTGCATGTTTTTCAAAAAACGTCATGCTCATGTTAGGCATGTAGGTAATCCTTGCACATGTTTTAAGTCAAGAGTTAAGTTAAGTCAAGTATACTAGAAATGTTTATTACGGTTGACTTGGGAGATGTTTGATGCATTATGTTGCTTGTACTTAAATTAGGTTATCATGTCATGCATATGTAGGAATCATGTCCATGCATCATGTTTTATGAAAGATACGAAAATGTTTTCTCATGCATGTTTTTAAAATGTCACCCAACATATGATGAAGGTGGTATGGGACACATTCATCATCCAATGCATAAATGCACGTAAAGTCAAGATCAAGTTATGGGAGAAAGTGGAATTGGCTGCCTCTTGGAGGCCATATGGTGCCTATTAACCTTGATATGATGTGACGGCAACACATGTCAAGTTAAGTCAATACAACGATAAAGAACAAAATTGATGTGCATGTTTTTCAAAATACGTCATGCTCATTTTGGCATATAGGCTCATTCAATTACTTACTGAGCTTTAGGCTCATAGGTTATGCTTTGTGATGTAGGTGATGAAGATGAAGGTGAGAGACTTAGCCCTCCCTATTTGATGTAACGATCATGTCGTGGAGAAGGCAGATTCGGTGTAGGAAGCTTGAATTGTTAAGTACCGACCAGTTGGAACGTCAAGATGTACATTTGAAGTATTTTGGAGTGTTTACCTTTGAACAATGATGTGTTTTAAAAGTTTAGTTTTGTTAAATGGTGTTGTGTAAAGATGTTTATTATGTATATAACACGTTTTGATTAAACTATATGTTATATGAGCTTTGCTGTATTTTATTTGATGGATGTTTTGATAACAATGTCTTATTTCAAGTAAATGTCGTGTTTACTACGATTTCTAATTAAAGTCTTCAGCTGCGTTTTAACAAAAAAGAATTCAAGAGGAACATTTTTAAAGAAAGAAAAGTTTTACCGCGATCATTTTTCAGTAAAGTTTTACGGTGTGTGACATTAGAACCTTAAACCATGAACCCATTAACCCTAAACCTCGAACCCTAAACCTTGGATCACTAGAACCTTAAACCATAAACCTTTAACACTGAACTCTAGAACCGTGAACCCTGTAACCCTTAATTCTTAAACTCTGGAAACCTCGAACTCTTAACCCTGGAACCCTTCAACCATAAAACCTAAACTTAAAACTTGAACCCCAAACCTTGGTGTAACAACCCTCATTTTATTTTAAGAATTTTTTATTTTAAGATGGAAACGTTTAAGATTATTTTTATGAATATTGTTTGAATATTAGACTGTTAAGGTATTTTGGATATTAGTAAATTAGTAGGTCGAAGGTGATGAAGGAAATAAGTGATTTCTAGTCGACCGCTATGGATTAGCGGTCGACACTTTGTTTACCGGTCGACCCCAGGATTGAGGAGGGGTCGACACAATGAATATTTTTGGTCAACCCCAGGATTGAGGAGGGGTCGACACAATTGTGTACTTTAGGTCGACCCCAGGATTAAGGAGGGGTCGACACAATTGAATACTTTAGGTCGACCCCAGGATTTAATAGGGGTCGGCACAAATCACTCTCGGGAACACATTCGGTCGACACAACGGACGAGCGGTCGACACAAATGACTCTCGAGAACTTCCTTCGGTCGACACAAACAACTCCTTCCCCAATTTGAGTTGAAAAGTCAACCAAAACATGTAGAGTTTTCATTGGTGGACTTAAAGGAAAGGTTGATTTTTGTTTAATTAAGAGACAGGAAGGCATGGTCTGCCATTTCTCTACCAGCACGACTTCTTCTCCCCATTTTCCTCTTAATTCTCACGTCTTGATCAAGGGGAGAGTAAGATAAGAAAAAAAGAGAGGTGAGGTAGAAAAACTCTGAAGCTTTCGTGGAGACTGAAGTCCAAGGTAATGTTTCTATCCTCTGAGTTTCTTTTAGGTTCAGTAAGGATAATATGATGGTATTGGTTGAATTGATGGATAAAAATGAAGGATTTCATGTAGATTGTTAGAAAATCAATTGATTGTGTGCAAGGTTAGGGTTTTTGGGATTCGGTCAAATTGTAGCACGAATTTGAGTTTTTGTCTTTCATAAGAGTTAGAGTAAAATCTTAGAGTGATTTATAGTTGTTGGAATCACTCAATTTGAAGCTATGTATATAAATTTATGGACATTGCAAGTCAGTGTACAGAAACTGGGGAGAGCTGCCGTCGACCCCTTATAGGTTGGGTTGACCGATTCGGGGTTCAAACAGTGAATGCCCTCTGTTTTATCCACATAAGTCGACATGTGTTAGTTTTGTGAATTTGGTTTCTTCTAAGAAGTTATAGTAGACTCTTTAAGGAACAATTTGACACCTTAACAATCAGAAATGGATCAATATCGAGGAAGTTATAGTCATTTGAAGTTGGAATAGAAAGTTAAGACTTTATGCAATTTCTGATTCTTATATAATTTATATGTTTAAGTCATTTATTGGATTAAAAAGGGACTCAAGTGGATTAATTCAAGAAAACAGCTAAGGTAAGTTAATGTTGCATGTGATTGGTCCTAAGGGGACTACATTACAAGATTAGGATTTTCTGATTTTGGAATATGCTTGATTGTTTGGGGTGTAGAGCACAATACACCGACCTCAATTTATTTGAGGATACGTTTGTGTGTCATGTTTGATGATTGATTGATTTTTTGTATTAGAATAAAGATACATGTTTAGAATCCTTGCAATGTTTGAATTGAATATTTTATTGCATGTTTACATGTTCATGCATTTTAATTGTTCATGCATCATGGTTTTAAGAAAAATACGAAAATGATTTTCATGATAATATGCAACGGGTCGTTGAAGGAGGAGCTCGAGTTAGACTGCCTCGAGGGAGGCCAAATGGTGTCTACTCTCTCTCGTGGTACCTTCAACGATCAAATAATGAAAGAAATGAAATGAACGAAATGTACGTAAATAGTTATATGTTGGGCGGGGTTTGAGTTTGGCTGTCCCAAGAGGTTGGACCAAATAGTGCCTACTCTCCCCTAGACGGTAATACCCACATTAGCTGGACTGTTAAGTGAAAGAAAAGAAATGAAATGAAAGATACTGAAACTGCATTGTTTTTATAAAGCAGCATATGCATAAAGGCCTCATAAATGTTTTATTATCGTGGATTAACTTACTGAGTGTTAGGCTCATTAGATAAGCTTTGTAATGTAGGGATAAATGCTTGAGGTTGTGAAGTACGTCCATTGCAGAAGTTTGCGGCTGTTAGTGCAATTTTGACCTGTAACACCCGACTTTTCCAAGTACTGTAAGTTCTATCAATGTTGAATGATGAACAAAGTTATCTGATTTTAAAGGAGATAAGTTCTTTAAATGAGTTTAAGTCCTTCTAATGAAATTAAGTAGATTCGTTGATGAAACTATAGAAACAAGAATTTCTTAATTTGGAGGTTTGTAGAGAAAGTTATGAGTTTCGGAAACTTACAGATTGGTAACAACAACCGGGTTAAAGATCGATAATGAGATAGTTTCGGTTTTCCCATTTTATCATGCAACCAATGAGCTTAATTGACAAAGTGGTATTCTAAGAAATTGTTGAAGACATCAAAAGGAGAATATTGATAGGTTGAACAACTCAATAGGAGTTTTGGTGAAAAAGTTATGCATTTTAGAAGTTGATGAATGAAAACTGAACTAAGGAAATGTGAACTTTTGGACGATGTTTTGTATTTCGTACATTTGATAATCTTAAACTTACAATTTGAAGTTTATGTCTTCTACAAAGTTCAACAAGACTCAATAAGGAATAGAATGACGTTTGAATCATGAAAATCCGAGTTTTGTAGAAAATGTTATGAAACTTTTAACTTGCGGTTGACACCTCATGCTTGAAAGCCACCTCATGCTAACCTTTCAACTTCCACAATGAGACAAAACCGATTAAGTGCCTTGTAATGCTCTGAAGTTCTTCATTCAGCCACGAAACTTACCTCTTCCCTCTCCTGTTTTCTCTCAAATTTCAGAGTAAACTTAGGGTTTCTAAGAAAGAAGTGAAAACCGATCAATCTAGAACAAGGTTTAACCCTCAACCCTTTGGAGGAAAGTGTTCCTCTCTTCAATTCGGATCTTTTGAGGTAAGAATCATTCAAACCACTCTTTTAATGATTAAATTTAGTTTGAAATAAGTTATGAAGGTTGAATTGGACGTTTTATAGATTAAATGCATTAATTAGTCAAGACAAGTTCATGCATAAACATTTTCGGTGCATTCTGCCCGATTTTAAAGAGGTGAGTGATACGAGATTCTTAAGTCCGAATTTCATCTTGATGTCTTCTAATGAGTTGTAGTAGACATCTTAAGGATGAGAATGATAGCTTAATCATGCAATTTGGATTTATACAGAAAAAGTTATATACGTCGGCATTTAGGTCAAAAGCAGAACATTACGAGTTTGACTAAGATTGTCAACCTTTGTTATGTTTAGGTGATTAAAGTTACCCATTGGAGCTTTGAAGACTTTGACACGACAAACTTAAGCAAGGAAGACATGTAAGTGAATCTCACTCTTGTTTGGCCCTTAAGTGGGACTACATCACAAAGAGAGTGTTAGGGTTTGTTTGGTAGATAGTAAGGAGTTACGTAAGATAAAAATGTAGGATATTATGTATTGATTCTGTTTGGGGTGCATCACACCGTGCACTGACCCAATAATATGGGTTTGATTGGTGTATGATTGCCATTGAATTGTGGATGTATGTATTTATGTATCGCTTAAGTACGTAAAGAATAAAAAAATAGCTATAGAAGTCAATGGACTTACCTTTGGAGACGAATGTGCTATGTTGATTGTTTTTAAGTTAAGCATGCTATAGAGAGATATGTTTACAAATACAGCATGAAATGTTATTAAGCATTGCACGAAAGTATCATGCATCATGTTTTATAAAGAATACGAAAATGTTTTCAAGCATGGTTTTCAAATGTCGCCCAACGATTGATGAGCGTGGTATGGAACACTCTCATCATTCATGCATGAATTGTACATAAAGGTTAAGAAACAAATCCGTGAGGGGATGGCGATACGTAACGCCCGAACGGACAGAAATTAAGAAATGCTATGAAACACCTCCGTGAGGGGATGGCGATACGTAACGCCCAAGCGGACAAGTGTTATGAAACGGATCTGTGAGGGGATGGCGATACGTAACGCCCAAACGGATAAAAGTTAAGAAAATGTCAATGAAATGTTAAGAAATAAATGAATATGCATGTTTTATGAAAAGTTCATGATCATGTTAGGCATGTAGGATCACCTGATTTCTTACTGAGCTTTAGGCTCATTGTTTAAGCTTTGTGATGTAGGTGATGAAGAAGAAGTTGAGGGTGATAACCCTCCATGTTTAATGTAGAATTTTCAGATCGGGATGAAGGCATTCCACGCTGAAGGTTTGAATCGTTAAGTGTCGACCCGTGGGAGATGTATGAAAACGAACAAGTACATGTTTTGAAAAGTTTATATATGTGTAAATAAAACGTTTTAAGTACTTAGTTTTGCTGAATACAATGTTATGTAAGAAATGTTTTGCAATGTATGTTGTATAACTTAATATTATTGACCACTACGATTTACGTTTTAAGTACATAGTTTAAGTTTTGTATGCATTTTATGAAGTAAAGTAAGTGACCAAATATTACGTAAGGAGGATGTGACATGACCGGTGGGCGACCCATGTAAATAGAAATGTTTTGTTTGAAAACTGATGTATAATATTATATTTAGTTTATAACTGTTTTGTAATAACTTGGTTCTAATGTTAAAGTACAAGTATGTTTTGAGTTACTTATTATGAATATAATTGGTTTTGATGAAGTTAAATAAAAGGCTTCCGCTGTATTTTATCTCAAGGATTTTAAATTGATAAGTTTTACCTTAAATTGTTAAAAGTTAGTACATGTGTTTACAAAAAAAAAATTAGCATGGGAAAAATGGGACGTTACACAATGAACCTTGGAATTCATAAATCCTTGAACCCCAAACCCTGGACCATGAACCCTGAAAACTGGAACCCTAAAACCTTGAATCCTAAACTGTAGAAAGTTGTACTTTGAGACCCTGTTATCCTTAACCTTGGAATCCCGAACCTTGAACCTTAAAACCCTTTAACTTTGAACTCTGAACCCTAGAACCCTGAACTATGGAACCTTGAATCCTAAGCCTTAAAACCATGGAAACCTACAACCCTTAAACAGAACCTTAAACCTAAGCCTTGAACCTTGGAATCCATAAATCCTAGAACCCTTGAACCCTCAAACTTGTAACCATGAACCATGAACCCTGAACAGTGAACATTCAAACCCTAGAACCCCAAACTCTGAACTCTAGAACCTTGTACTTTGGGACGTTACACTTGGAACCCTGGAACTCTTAACCCTGGACTTTTAAACCCTAGAGCCCTTTGAATCCTAAAACCTGAACCCTAAACCATAGAATCTTAAACCTTGAACCCTAGACCTTGAAACCCAGAACCTTAGCACCATAGATCCCTGAACCGTGGACCCTAGAATCGTAGAACCCTCGAACTCTAAATCTTGAACCCTAAACCCTAGAACCTTGAACCTTGAACCCTAGATCCTTGAACCCTGAACCCTAGATCCTTGAACCCTGAACCCAAGAACCCTGAAACCCAGAATCTTAAAACCGAAACCCTAGAATCTTAAAACTATAACCTTAGAACCCTAAACCCTAGAACCCTGAACCTTGGAAGCCTAAACCCAGATCCCAGAACCTTAGAACAATGAACCCTTTTATCTTGGAACCCTAACAATTGGAGGTCTAAAGCCTGAACCTTGGAACGCTTAAAACCCTGGCACCCTAGAACCTTGAAATATAATCTTTGAACTTTGAACATTAGAACCCTGAACCTTAGAACCTTAGAATCCTAGAACCTAAACCTTGGAACCCTAAATGCTAGAACCCCGAACATCGGAACCTTGAACCCTTGAACCGTAGAAACCTTAAACTGTGAACCTAGAACCCTAAACCCTGAATGCTAAACCCCAGAATTTTGTACCTAGGAACCCTAATCCTTGACCTTGCAACCCTGGAACCTGCAACCGAGGATCTTGGAACCCTGGATCCTTGAACCTTGGACCCTAGAATCCTAGAACCCTAGAACCTTAAATCGTGGAACCTAGAACCCTAAATCTATACCCTGAACCCTAGAACCCTAAATCTGAACCCTAAACTGTGAACCTTAGAACCTTCTAACCATAAAACCCTGAAATTTTAAACATGGAAATCTGAACTGTGAACCCTAAACCAGGGAACCTTGAAACTTGAAACCCTTAACCTTGAACCCTTGAACCCATGAACTTTAAACCTCGGAACCCTAAACCCTAAAACCTTGAATAATATAATCTTGAAATTCTGAACCCTTAACCCTTGAACCATATAACCCTAAACCCTAACCCGGTAACTTTGAACATTGGACGCCAAAACCTTGAACCCTTGAATCCTAATTCATTGGAACCTTAAACCATGAACACTTGAACCTGAATCCTAGAACCCTAGAACCTTCAACCATGGAACTGTGGACCCCTTAACCCTTGAAATTGGAACCCTAGATCCCATAAACCTAGTCCCTGAACTTGAAACCTGAACCGTAAACCCTGGAATCCAGAACCTTAAAACATTAACCGTTGACCCTTAAATCCTAGAACCATAAATATTGAAACTTGAACCCTAAACCCTGAACCCCAAAATCTTGAACCTTAAAACCCTAAACCCTAGACCCTGAACACTGGAACCCTAGACCCCGGGACCTATGATGTGCCTGAAGGTGCGATTACACGGTCAAGAGCCAAGACTTTAGCTAACAAACTTGTTTATTATGCAGTAAAGTATATGGAGCATAATATGGAGACTTAGCTAAAGAAGTTACTTGAATAAGCCACTCTTGAAGAAACAACCCCAGAAGTTTAATAATAAAGATATGTCTTTAATAAGCTTGTTATATTGATATTATGTAATGTTTTATTTGCTAGAGTCATAATAAGATTGCAATGTTTCCAAAAGATATCACTTTGGTGACTTTTGAAACATTGTAACCCTATAAGAGTTGTATCTTTGAAGAGTTGTCTCTCTTCAAAGGTTGTGTATTTCTTTTATATCAATTTACAGAGTTGTAACTTTGAAGAGTTGTCTCTCTTCAAAGGTTGTGTCTTTCTTTTATATCAATTTACAGAGTTGTAACTTTGAAGAGTTGTCTCTCTTCAAAAGTTGTGTCTTTCTTTTATATCTATTTACAGAGTTTAAACTTTGAAGAGTTGTCTCTTTTCAAGGGTTGTATCTTTTCCTTAGAGTCACAAATTAATGTCTTTAGGAGTCTGTAAATAGAAGGCATTGCAATCTGTAATAGACAATTGGGTGATTGTTGTTGATTGTGATTTTCACAGATTATTCAATCAGTCTAGTGCATCAACCATTGATTGTTTATTTTGATCGGTGAGTCATATCCGAGGGTATTCATCATTTGTGTTCTTGCAGCAAATCTTGGTGAGTCATATCCAAGAATTGTTATTTCATTTCGTATTTTCATCTTCATCTACGTTTTATTCATCATTTCCATCCATAATTTCGTGCCCCAAGTAACACAAATCACTCAGTCAACAAGACCGAGTGATATTTCAATTTTTCCGCGCACATTCTTTTTAACACCCATTTTT
>QAOC01039276.1:0-18123 GCA_003255005.1 Begonia fuchsioides | reverse complement strand
ACTTACCCGGACGTCTTCACGGTCGGTGATCCAACGCAATTTGTAGGGCGCCGGGTGCGCGGTCATGGGCAGCGCCAACCGCTCGGTCAATTCTCGGGATGCGACATTGGTGCAGCTCCCGCCATCGATGATCACCGAACAAAACTTGTCCTTGATCATGCAACGGCTATGAAATAGCGTCTCCCTTTGTAATTCCTCGGGCTGTGGCTGCGTAGAAAGAACTCTCCGTACCATAAACATGCTTTGCTCTTCAAATGCACGGCAAACTTCTTCTTCGGTCGGGGCCGGATTCTCCTCGGCCTCGACGGTCGGTGTCTCGTCCTCGCTCACGACCTCCTCGGTATCCTCGAGAACGGTCATGACACGTTTATTTGGACATTGTGCAGCCATGTGTCCCCTTCCGAGACACTTGAAACATCGGCTTTCTCGAGCCCTTTGTGGGTCGGCTTGAGTGTCCGAAGTCTTAGAATCCGTGATCGGTTTCGGGGCCCATGGTTTTGGCGCGGGCGCCCGATCCTCGATCCGTGGCGCGGGCCGGTATGGTGTTGCGGGCTTCGGGGCGGGCCGTTGAGCTATGGCTTTGCCTTTTCTCTTGAGTTGCCTCTCGACTCTTAGGGCCATTTGAATAAGCCCATCAAATGATTCTACGGGCTGCAACTCAACTATATCACCAATTTCATATCGAAGGCCTCGAATGAACCTTGCCATGACTTGTTCCGTGGGTTCGGCTAAATCACACCGAATCCGTAATGTCTCAAAGTCCGTAAGATATTCATCCACGGTAGAACTTCCTTGGCGGAGACCTTGAAGTTGTAAAAATAGATCTTGAAGATAATGGCTCGGTACGAACCGTTTCCTCAATAATTCTTTCATCAATCTCCACGAAGTAATTTCTTCATCGTGCGCTCTTCTTCGTTGTGTCCGAAGACTAGTCCACCATAATGCAGCATAATCCGTGAGTTCTAAAGATGCTAATTGGACCTTTAACTTCTCGGAATAATTGTAAAGGTAAAAAATTTTCTCAACCTTTTCTATCCAATCTAAATATTTATCTCCGTTGGAGGCTCCATTAAAAGAGGGTAAGTGTACCTTGGGGAGCTTCCATTCTTCATCATGATCCGAGTAATTATCGGGCTCATACTCATAATCCTCTTCGGATCGGTCGGAGTCACGCGGGCGTGCGCGGGGTGGTCCTCCACATCCCGGTCTTCGCCTAGGAGGCGGCGTCGGTCGTGCCGGGCGGGCTTGTTCGCGGGCTAGTTCGCGCTCGGCCATATCGTCGAGCCGTTGAAGCATTGTATCCATTCTTCGATTCATGGCCTCAAATTGCTCCCGATTATGGTTCACATGTTCCCGTTCATCTCGGGGGTCGGAGAACATGGTTTGCTCGCTCGTGGCTTGATCACGGGCGGCATTGTGAACTACTCCGCTACGTGTCACCATGCGTTCCATGAGGTAAAAATTAGATTTTTACGCTCAATATAGGAACTTTAGCTCTGATACAAAGATGGTGTACTGCGTGCACCAGGATCGCACACACTTGATCGGACTTGTCGCTTTTCACGTAACCGGGAAGGTCGCGTGTACGGCGATCGGCAAATTGGCTCGGGCCAATTTAGAACGGGGTTTGTGGAAGCGTAACGTGATGGAAATAAGGAGGTTTGGTGGTGGAAATTCGGTAAAGGCTCGGTAATTTATGGAGATGACTCGGTGGTGAAAATATGGACCGGAATCGACTTGTGGAGGAGTTTGAAGGCTCGGGGATGAAGATGGTGGAAAGAGATGGATGAAGGCAATTCAATACTTGAGCGATCAAAGTATTGAACTCGGTAGACCTTGAATGTCTTCTCGGATATGACTCACCGATGAACACTCGAGGGTTGATAACGCTCGGCCGGATATGACTCACCGGAGGGGAGTTATCGAGAGGGAGCTTCGATCCTTTCGGGAAGAAGGTGCTTTGCACAATTTTTACTAAAATTCTCTCTATTGAACAATGAAAACGATTACAATACTTAAAGAAATAAAGTTGAACTAATTTGCTAAAAAGAAGGAAGCTTTCGGTCTTTGGATTGATCAAACGCTCTTCGATGACTTCATGTCCTTGATTTGTGGTCGGAGGATCGGTTGGTTCGAAAGTAGACCGTGGTTGTCTTGAGGTTGACCGGTTGACCGAGAGGGTGCGTCGGCATGTGCGGAGCTCCGAACGAATGAAGGATTGACTCTAGTCAATCTGGATCCGGGGCTTCTAAAGTCTCCTCGGTGGTCAATAAATTGTAGCGCACGGTCTGGTTCTTTGATGGACCGGTGATGACTCGAGTTGGCACGTGGTGCGTCTAGGCGGGCCGAGCCGGCGGTCGGTCATGTGCGATCTTCAAGGGATCCGAGAGTTTGTTGAGGAAATCCGTTGAATGAAGATCCTCTGAAGATTTAATAGATGCCCCAAAGATTTGGTGCATGAAAATCCCTTGATAATCGAAGGTGGTTCGGAGATCGGCCATGCTCGTGCGTCCGATGAATGATCTACGGTCATCACGAAGATATGCTCGTGCCAAACTTGATCCTCTCCCTTATCTTAACCAAATAACCAAAATACTTAAAGATTAAGTATGTTTGGCCGATAGAAATTGGCTAAGTCTTCGAATGGGCCGATGGTGGGCCGAACCTTGTGAGGGACTCGGCCAACTTGGGCTTCTCGTCGTGCGTTGAGCGTCTTCGATCTTTAGACTTCAATCTTTCCTTCACTAAGTCTTCTAAATGCGAAAACAAACTAAGGTGGCCGGGCTCGGCGTTGGGTTGGCCGAGGAGATGGACTCCGTGGAAGACCGCGCGATCCAAGGGGATCGGACCGTGCGTTCTCTCACGCCAGCCACTTATTGGCGGGCCGAAGCCCCTAGTGGACTTCGGATAGTCCGACGACCGAAGCTTGAGTGGTCGTCGGGTCGGGTTCGTGGAGCGGTGCCCGTTGGGTGCGGGGCGCGTCTCGGTCAAGAGCCCCGGTTGCGTCGTGGGTCGGGCTGTCGGGTGCGCCGTGTCCGGGTGCGTCACGCGGGCTGCTGGATGCGCCGTGTCCGGGTAATGTCGGACACGGTCCGATGCTAGCGTCAAGGCCGGGAATGACCGAGCACCAAGTAACGGAGTGCTTGGGTCGTTCCCGATCATTCTCGGAAGGTGTTTCCGAGATCAAGATACCTACAAAACGAGCAACTAAGTTAGTAAAATTGGGTTGGTTCGTTGAGGCTTGATCCATGATGTGCTCGGGTTGCACATCAATCCTCACCCTGCCCTCCAAGTTTTCTGGTTCATGGTGTTTTTTAGTATTTTACCCTAACTAATAACTTTTGTGAAATGGTGTGAAAGATGCATGTTTTTTCTATTGTGAAAAATTCTTCTTTGGATTTGAAAAGGTTAGCATCCAAAATATTTTATTTTTCTTAAGAATATCTCTTTTATTGAAGGGTTGTATTCTTTGATGTCAAACTTGTTCACCCATAGAGAATAATAAAAAGAATTTTAACATATCATAACATTGTTTGTGTCGTTTAGGACTGTAAATGCACAGTTCAAGTAATTAAAAGATAGTTATCCTATAAAAATAACTTATCTAAGTTTTTAAAAAATAAATGTGAAAATAGTTAGTTTTTGAAAATAATAAAATTGGTGGATGATTTTTCACTTGAAAGCAAAATTAAAACTAAATCTTTAATAGACGAGTTTAAAGGAAACAAACAAAACAAACTAAAAAATAGATGAATTTCAAAAATGAAGAAAGTCAAATTGAGGTTTATGTTAATTTACTCTAGGCTATAGGTTGCATTATAGTACAAGCTACAACACAGATGCTGACAAGATGAATATCTATTCAATGTCTTTCTATTGGTTTCTCTCAATCTCTAACAATCTTATGACAAAAAAGATGAGATTTGAAAACCTTAAAAACCAATTGTAACGATTTCTTCTTGAGTTAACATTTTAGTCAAATAATACGTCTGCTAGATCAAACTTAATCTAACAACTCAATCAATTCAACTAATATATATATATGATTATCTAGTAGTATTTTAGAAAAGATTAAATTCATTATAACTGTGTGGTGCGGATTATATACGATAACAAAAAAATTTAATTAAATATTCAATATTCTAAAAATAACAAACGAGAGTTAAATTTATAAATGGTCATTAAGATTAAAAATGTTGCTTAGGCTTAGAAAAAAACTACTTAAGGATTTGTAGGTAATGCATGAATAAGTTTTTTAATTATTGACTTATGCAATTAATTGGTTGATTTTCTTAGCGAGTTGTTCATCCATATTAAAAATATAATAAAATGTATAATTTTATTAATTATTTTATCTTGATGGAAGAAAATAATCTTATTAATTATAAGAGGTTCATTGATAATTATAATATATATTTTAAATATTTTTTAGTTATTAAATGCAATTTTCAATTAATTAGAAAAAGAAATAAATTATACTAACTTTCCTCGGATCATCACGTCGTTCTTGGCTCCGTCGTCCCCTGCTTTCTCTCGCAAGTTCTCTCCGGCCATGAAGAGGGAATCTGATCCATCTTCTATGGTTCACCTTAACATCGGTCTGATTCCTCTCTCTATTTTTCCAACTATTTCACTGTATCCATTATTATTTTCTAATTCCCTCTCCTCTATCTGAATTTCTTTGACTTCGTATTTTCTTTTTTTCGTCTATGCGGTCTGATTATGATAAGTTGCACTGCTTTGAGCTACTGTCGAACTTTGATTTTATGCTCTGTCTTTTTGGTTTCCGAGAAACTGAAGAATCTGAGATTTCTTCGCTGGGATGTTGTGTTCTAGTTTTTATTGTGAACATTCATCGTAAACTTGCAGGAGGAAAAAACTTCTGCACAACTATAGACACATTAACTTTCCGTGAGCCTGATTCGATGCTTTCTGCAATGTTTAGTGGTCACCATACAGTATTGCGTGACCCTGAAAAGGTGAATTTTGTCTTTAACCTTATTTCTTTCTAATTGTTCGATTGTCACAACCCAATAATAGAGTGATCAGGCATGTGGGATTGTTCGTAGTTTCCAACAAACAATTAAATGTTATTATACGTTAGAGATTAAGAGGAATGATATTGCTTTTTGGTTTCAAGTTTTTTAATCTGTTTTTATGCTTTCCTGGTGGCATATTTGATCCAATCTTTACCTTTTGCAGTAATCCATTCTCCACTGGTTTAAACTTCTTCCGTGCTCTCAATTTCTGGTAGGACCTGGCTTTGCTTCTATAGAAACTGGAGAATTAAAATGAATTATTCTTGGATGTTTTGCCAATTACAATTAGGGGTCTCAACACTAATAGGTTCAGCATAGTAACATAAACTTGTTTTAGATTTCATAAGTTACTCTAGTGCTAAATGTTAAGTAACCAAAGACATATAAGGGCTCAATATATTAATGTTTGAGGAAAACTCATATAGAGCTATTATTGTTGTATATCTTGTTAAAACTATCATTGAATTGCAGTATTTTCATAAATTCAAACTTTCTTTTTATTCTCGTGCTTCAAATTATCAATAATAAAATACTTTTCTTTGGTGATGATGCATCACTGCAGGGATGTGTTTTTGTGGACAGGGATGGCAAACATTTTCGGCACATTCTCAATTGGTTGAGAGATGGTATTGTTCCAATAGTAACTGAATCCCAATATGCAGAGCTTCGGCAGGAAGCAGAGTACTATCAGTTGCTTGTGAGCAAACATTGTTGTTTCATATCTTTATATATTTGTTCGCTAGCTCTTATTTTCTTATGCTTTATGTGCTCTTTTGAATGATGTGATAATATGTATTATTTCAATTAGGGTTCCAAGAAGGTACCTCAAAGATTGTATTTTTTATTTTAAAGTTAGCCCGTTATTTTTCAGATAGTTTGAGGATATGTGTAACTTAAGTCTTGATATTGAGAGGTGCCCCCATAATTGATAAGATGAAACATCAAGCTTGAATATTGAGAGGTGCCCCCCATAATTGATAAGATAAAACATCAACTGAATCGTGTTTAAATAACTAATTTCATTTTAAAGTCTATATAAGGTGATTATTTTAGATGACTGCTCCATCGAAGTTTGATTATTTGGTTCCCATCTTTCTGCAAACTTTTCTTATTATTGGTCTCTATTAGAAAAAGTTAATAATTTACTTCTGAATCATATTTTTACTAGTTAGTGTTGGTTTATCAAATCTTCGTTTCTAATTGGATTTTATGAAAATGTTACTATCTGTGTGTATTTGTTCTTACTGTTGTAAGATTAATGCAATTGAAAATAGTCAACTGTTACTTAGTGTCTTCTCTCTTGTCTCTCTTTTCCTCGCTTCTGTTTGAAATTAGCTGCAGTCTCATTCAAGAGGAAATTATTGAGGGAGACACTTTTGAGGGTATGATTTCATTTTAACATTCCAACATAAATTCTTAGTTTTTGATTTCAGGGACTCATTGATGGCNACTCATTGGCTGCAAAATTCAGGATCTATCATATGTAGACTTCAGCTATGCATGTCTTAAAAATGTATTCTTTTCACGCGCAAACCTTCAGTGTGCTAAATTTCGGGTATGTTTCTTTCCATCTACTAATCAAATTATGATTTTTATGTGTTCATCTGTGTAATGTAGGTCAGTTTTTGTAGCTGACATTATTATGTTTGGAGAAGAATATTAAATATTACTAAGAATTTCTAAGGTTGGCTTCTGATGGGTAGTGAATAAATGGGTATTTTGGAAGTAAAATATGATGATTTGAAACTTATTAGAGAATGAATTATGTGTGAAGAGAGAGAAAGTGTATGATGAATAAGAAGGACGGCAAAAAAAGGAGAACTGAAATATTGTTTAGAGAAAAGGTTATTTAGAGGGCATATTTTTCTGAGTAACTCGTGGTTGGATTCCGTGAGAGTATTTCGCTGGATCTGTGATGTTTCTTTTATGCTGTGTGTTTTCTATTGGTGTAATTACAATGGAGTAGTATGATACTCATTAGAATCCCATCCCATAATTGAATTTTTCAGGATTGATTTTAAGTCTTAATAATTAACAAAACTAATGATCTAATTATCATTATCTGTTATAAATTTATAAAATAATAATAAATATCATTCACAATAATAAGGAAAAAAAAATTAAAATTGCATTGCAAGTAAATTTCAATAGTTGAAAAGGTTTCAAAATCAACTTGATAAAACTCAATTGGAAGTTTTCAAATCGTTATAAAATAAAATTTCATATGATGTATGCTAAGGTTGGGATTAGGTGTATGGTTGAATATCGGTTTTCGGTTGAAAGGTCATTGATTGGTATTCATAAACTGTCCATAAAAAAGTTGATGTTGAGAGAAATTTTAAGAGCTTGAAACATCATAATATTGTTGTAAAATTGCAGAAATAAACATAGTTAAAAATCAATAAAATCAATGACCTTCATTGACATTGTCATACATGAAATGAGATGGTAGTTTTCAACAAGACAACAGAGATGCTGTTGATGTAAGCCATGTATATAACATGCTCAAATATGATAGGTAGCTAAAAAAGAAAGAATTGTTTCTATGATTCTAAATAGAAGAATAAGCAATTATAAATCATTTTTATTATTATCATAGATATTACTCTAGTCAATGGGAAACATATATTTGGTAAGGCCTATCACAACCTTCAAAAATAGAAACGGACACAAAAGGACAAGCTGATTCACATTAAATTAAAAAACAAGCTGACGGCAAAGAAAACAGGGTTACAAGGTGGTGAGCATTTATGGAGACTATCTCTCCCCTTTCCACTATTAACCTATTTTTTCAAATACCCACAAGAGTGACCTTTCCCCACTTTTAAACCTACAGCCACAGCACATCAGCATACAAAAATTAATTAGAAAAGTAAAAGAAACTTCTCTGGGCTTATTTTGAAAGTGGGCTCCTTAGCCTGCGGAAATAAACTTTTAGGTCAGGCTTTGCACCTTGACTCTTAGCAATATCTAATTCGACAGAGTTGTTTTCACACGATTGACTACTTGACCTCAGGCTTGGGGCTATGAATATGTTGGATAGTCGTTTCTTTAGTGGCTTACTTGTGGTTGCTTGCAAAATTCACCTGGAAAAGTCATATGACCTTGTGAATTGGAACTTCCCTTCTGCTTTCTAAATCGGATGGGGTTTGGATTCTGAAAGATCACGTTGATGAAGTCTATATATGAGCAGAAGTATCACTGACAATTCTTCTATTTTATTTTGTCTTTCTATCTATTCAATCTTTGGGATCCCACATAGTTTGAAGTTCTGGTTTAATTACATGCTTTAAACACAGGATGTGGATGCTGCGGGCTCAAATTTTCACAATGCAATACTACGAGAGTAAGGTTCCTAAGAAGTACATAGTTTGTCTTCTTTAGAGGTATTAAGTGTTGCATTGATCATGATTCTATTTTGCCCTAAAAGATGTGAATTTGCTGGGGCAAACCTTCATGGGGCATTACTTGCTGTTGCTAATCTTCAAAGTGCAAATTTACAAGGTAATTTCTAGTATCTCTTTAGATTCTTTATCGGTCAATATTGTTGGTATTGGAACTAGGAGTTCGTAGCATGATTGTAAATATTG
Source organism: Begonia fuchsioides (assembly GCA_003255005.1). Lineage (NCBI taxonomy): Eukaryota > Viridiplantae > Streptophyta > Magnoliopsida > Cucurbitales > Begoniaceae > Begonia > Begonia fuchsioides. The sequence continues at coordinate 9,494 of QAOC01039276.1, read as the reverse complement.
TACTTGCTCTCCATTTTCATAATGTAATTTGGTTTTCTTCTTGCAAAGAAACCAGTAAATGCAGATGAGATAATTGTGTTATTGCAAGTGAATATATTTGTTCTTGTGATAACATGCGTTAGTCAGTTAAAAATCTTAGTTTCTGCCTATAAGAGTTAATGACATGGAAAATAATCTTATTGGTGTTCCTCACTAGTTTATTTTGCTCTCTCTTTCTTGTAGATGCCTGTTTGGCAAATTGTAGTTTTTGTGGAGCAGACCTACGGCAGCTCACCTGCAGGTTCAGTATTTTCAATTATTTCATCACCTGCAACAACATACATTTTCCTTTTTTTCTGGCATTATGACATTTAATTAAAAATCTGTACTCTATGATTGAATGGTAGGATGCACTTGTATTCAAAATCGTTGATGCTTTTGAGCATTCCCTGAATTCTATTTTGCGCAACTAGTAATTAGAAACATTTTTCCTCATTTCTAGTTTGAGTTTCCCAACTCTTTTCTCTTCGTGAATTAAGGAAAACCATGTATAAGTGTGATCTAGAAAACCACAATCTTCACATTTCCCTTTTACTGAACCTTCAAAATTATTTATGGCTTTGATCAACTACCTTGGTACATCAGGGTTTCCTAGTGTAATACTTAGAAGGGTTAAAACCCAATTGAAGCTCTAGTTTTAAGTAAATAATTCGATTCAGGCTTGAGTTTAAAAAAAAAACCTATTTTAGGCTCATTCACATGTTCAAGAAGAATTTTTTTTAAAAAAAAATGTTTTTTATTGCTGAGAAAATCTTATTGGAAACTTGAAATTTTTACTATACATTCACAACAATAAAAAGACTATGTCATCAGGTTTTAAATTTTTCTGATATTTATATGATTTACTATAATTTTTTTTAATGTATAAACAAATAATTTTGTTAAAACTTCGTATGTCAATAAAAATTCATAAAACTTTTATCATACATTTAAAATATTGAAAACAATACTTTACAAAGTTTCGTAAATTTTGANTTAGAAAATAAAAAATGTATTTATTTACCATAGAATGTAAAAAAAATCATTTCTAGCTATTTTATGCCATTAATTGATGTCTATGGTAGTTGGTTCTTTTAGAATTGTACGGGTAATAACATCTCCCAATCTTTTTCATAATAACATTTTTTATATTATTTATTTTGTCAAATTTTTAATAAATAATGCATTGCAATAGTCACAAGCACAAAATTAGTGTCAATTTATCAAATGGTTTTAGTTGAAAATCCCTTTATTTTTCCTTGTTTTTTTATGTAAAGGTCTTGGACATAATATCTCACTAATGAGTGTGCTGTAGAAGTTCTCATCATAGACCTCCGATGCCATTTACTTACAGAAGAAGGAAGGCGACTTCGTTGTTAAAGTGCTTATGTGTAATGCCTAGTTGCTTAGGGGGAATTATTAACTAATAAATAACGACTTTCCAGTTATTGGGAAAACAGGATTAAATACATAAGCAGTAAGCTAGTAAGTGGTAAGAAGGTTTTGAAGTAGAAGTCTAGTGGACAGACTCCAGACTCTCAATTTCTGGCCCTGTTTTTAACTGTTTCTATCATTCAATAAAGTAAGAAGGTTTTTTATGGCATTTCTTGATAGGAATCAATCCGATTCCTGTCCAGTTCTTGATCTGGTAAATGTTGGAGAAACCTCAATATGTATAATTGTTATTAAAAGTTTGATAAAGGATGAATCAATTGGATATCTTTATATCAAATGTTAGTATTTTTAATTTACTGTAGAGTGCAAAGCATATCTTTGTCTAAAACAATAAGGCTGATCATTTTGGTTCTAGGTTGTCGTGTACAGTCCTTCAATGTTCCTATTAAAGAAGATTGTCTTTTTGACTTTGCAGGGTGCTGATTTAACTGATGCAAAATTAGAGGGGGCTAATCTGGAGGGAGCAAACTTGAAGGTAGAACGACTCAAAGATATATTATTTTCCATTTTTTAGTTCTTTTGCTAGGAATGATTAGACCATTTTTAAGATACATTTTTAAAGACTAATTCAGTTAATCCATCAAACCCTTGAGTATAAATAAGGAATTTTCGTTTCTATTATAGTATGAGTGTTAGGTGTAACAAAGTTGTCCTAAGTGGGAAGGTTTTTTTCATAAAGCGGTCAAATTCTTTTGGTGCTATTTATCACATAATAATCGGTGCATAGTTTTTTACTTAACCAAGGCCTCTTTGGCACGATAGTAAGGCATTTTATTCTGATTATATGAGAAGAAAGAAATACCTTTTACGTAGAATGTAAATAGTCTTTTTTCAAAAAAGTATTAAAAAAACAACTACATCTTCTCCAGTTATGTTGAAACAAATAATGAAATGCTGCTAACCTTCTGGTAGGCGAGGGTTGAATATCATATCATACATGAATAATGGTCTTGTTGAAAAGTATAGCCGTTTCTTTGAAAACTGGTTAGTTTATAGGTCTGAAAGATGCTGGCAAATAAGCATGAAAAATTGATCCAGTCCAATGGGGGCAAAAATTTGTATCATTTTATTTCGAGCTAGTCTTTGGTTGCTTGAGTTCTACTGCTATGGTGAAGGGACATTGTGCATTTAAATTACCCTGCAAGAATGTCTTACCCCATCTTCCATTCCAAAAATAGTGTAGTAACTAGTGCCACTTAGTGTGCGATTACATAATTGTGTTTTTTTAATGCTTTTTGCTCATATTCAAACATTTTTCCATCACTGTGATCCATTTAAAAAAGTCATTCTTTTTTGCATGATATATGTTCTGTTTGAGTTCTTAATATTTTCTCATTAAGCATTTTTGTGTAAAAGAAGTCATACTTATATGAACGATGATTTGAATTGGTGATCAGGGTGCAAAGCTTACAAATGCCGATCTAAGAGGTGCAAATCTACAACGGGCATATTTACGATACGTAAATCTTCGAGAAGCAGTGAGCAAAGCATAATCTGACTTTGTTGTGTTTATTCCAGGAGATGTCACCTTTGTTCTTGGGTTGGTATGAATGAAGTTATGACATGAGTATGACAATATATTTTCTATACGTGGAAAATATCGATTTTGCAGCTCTTGAAAATTCTTTTTCTGATAAGTATTTTTTGTGGGATTGAGCCACTGGGTAGCAGAAGATGGATTAGAGTTGGCTCGGATTTGAGCTTTTACTGCAAGCTTCACCTCTAACTTGGATAGTAATCTGTTATTTTGTGCAGCAACTGGAAGGTGCAAAGCTTGATGGTGCAAATTTACTTGGCGCAATTAGATAACCAAAGGCTGAAGGTTGGATCTCTCTTTTTAGTAGTAAAATCTCTTCTTTTATTGTGTTATTTTGCTCGATTATATTTTTGTATTTGTTAGTTGATCTACTTGTATAAATCGTATCCTTCTTGGTAAATCCGGTACTAATTCTCTTCGAGTAACACTAAATTTATTAAAATGTTAGTGAATGTGTCAAGTTATAATTGATACAGTTAAAATTATGAATTAGAAATAGTTAATAAATTGCATTAAAACATGTTCTCAGTCTATTAAGATTGTAGTCGTGGGATCATCGTCCCAACTCTTCCGCTTTCATAACTCTAATACTAGCACTTGGAGGTTGAGTGGTGTAGCTTGGCATGCTGGTGCAAATTGACGGCCTGCGAATCGACTTACGTTGAAAAACTGGGTAAATATTAATTCTACTGCTCTGATGATTACAGATTTTTCCGATTTGTATAGAACCTAAGACGTGGCATGATCCAACCCAAAGAAGAGATTGAATTACGGTGGTCCTGACGGCAGGGTAGAGCTGCACCAATTGTTGGCAAGCCTGCATCTGAGGCACGTTTACAGCCATTCAGCTAGGGGTGGGCGAATCCGATCCGACAATTGTCGGATTGGAGTTTTCGATCCGATCGGATCGGCTCCACCACTTCATCCGAATCCGATCCGATCCGATCCGAATTCATTTAAATTTATCGGATCGGATTGGATCGGATTCGTCAATAAATCTTGATCCAATGCATCCAAATTTCCGAGCATTTTCCAGAGAGAGAGATCCAATCCAATAAGTCTAAAACTATCCATGTTCCAGACTGAAACTAATCCTCAATCCAAAACAATCCTAATAAAAAACAATAATAATCTCAATCAATAGTAATCTGAAAGTCTGAAACTATCATAATCCAAAACAATAATCCACAACAATCTTAATCCAAATTCCAAAATACAGAATACAGAATACAGAATACGAAAACAAATCATACTCTAAGTCTGAAGTCTCAACATAATACACAAACTAAAACATACAAAAGTATCATAATCCGTCGGGCACCAACTAGAGGTCAATAAGCAGCTCTACGTCTCCTCCGGTTGCATTCTCTGTGATTTCTACAAAGAAAACACATAAAACACATTTAGTAATTAATAAAACATTAATAAATAGTAATGTTAACAAATAACGTGTACTTGAAAGTTGAAACTAGAAATATACTTTCGTCAATCGTTTTGTAATCTTCCAATACCTCCGACAAAAATACAGGTTCAGATTCAGAACGTATCCAACTCTGAGTGCATATAAGGGCCTCCACTGTTTTCGGTAACAGAGAAGTGCGGAATGAGTCAATAATGGATTAGAACCTTCAACGTGCATTTGAATATTAAGCTTCATTCGACATACCTCACTAACATACATGTTGGAAGTCACATACGAGGAACCTGATACTGCAACCGTCGAATCATAGAAAATTTCCAAGAATTTGCTAAATTGACGAATATTCACCCAATCTTCGTCTGTGAGAAGCCCTTCTTCTCCCATATATGCTAAGAACGGAGGGTTGGATTCTGCAAGTTTGTCGAATGCAGCTGCATACTTCTCAGCTCTTTCCAACATAATGTATGTCGAGTTCCATCGAGTAGGCACATCATATGTCACATTGTCCTTAAATGTGATTTTCATCATGTCAATGCAACTTTTGAACTTCAATAAACACGCTGGTGAGGACTTAACATACTTTACCGCCCTCCGTACTCGACTAATAGAAGCTTGATGCTCTTTAAGCCCATCATTCACAATTAAATTGGTGATATGAGCAAAGCATCGCACGTGAATTAACTCTCTGTCCAAAACCTATCTATTCCAATGTCGCAAACTCCTAACCATATGTGTGATTGCAACATCATTTGAGAAGGCGTTGTCTACCGTAATTGTGAACACTTTATCAATCCTCCAATCGCGCAAACAATGCTCAATTAATCTTCCAATGGTTTCTCCTCTGTGGTCATCAATTTGCCAAAAATTTAAAATTTTCTTCTGCAACTTCCAATCTCCATCGATAAAGTGGCCTGTCAAAACCAAGTAGTTGCTATTCTGCGCCGACGTCCAAGTATCCGTAGTGAGGCAAACTCTCTGATTACTTTTGCTAAAATATTCTTTCAACTGATTTTTTCTCCTCTTATAAATTGCATTGAATCCCTTGACACTGACCTGCGTGAAGGTAGCACCAACTCGGGTCGGAGATATGCGCACCACTTTCTGAATCCTTCTTTTTCTACCATTCTCATCGGTAGTTCATCGGTTATAAGCATGCTCGCAAGCACTTCACGTGCTTCTGCCTGCGTGAAAGATGAAACAGAAGATGAGCTTGCTTCTCCTTTGAGCGTAGTAAAAGACAACTTCTTCTGTAATTGATCTGTGATCAATAAATACTTGTTGCAACTCTTCAAATGCTTTGTCATATTCGAACTTCCTGCCTTCTTTGTATGACAAGCATATTTTTTGCCACAATGGTTGCAGCTAGCTCTCGGATCCTCCGGATCACAACCTTCAACCAATGTAAAATGATCCCAACATGCAGCTCTCAACGCTCTTTTTCTTGGATTAGGGCCAGTCTCAATAGGATTCGTAGTTGTCGTAGGAGTTGTCGATGTTGGTTGTATCGTTGTGTCGATAGTTGCACTTGCAGAAGTTGTACTTTCCATTCTGTAAAAAAACAAACAAAGCAAATTTCAAATTCACATATCTAATCAAAATTGAACAATTGAAAGCTAATTTCAATAACTAATTTCGTTAACTAATTTGAACATTTGCAGAGGAGGTTTGACTTTGAACATTTGCAGGAGGAATGCACTCTCGGCCCGGGACCGGGTATGCAGTCTCGAGTCTCGGTTATTTAATCTCATTGTCAATCTGAATTCTCAATAACATTTGCATAATACATTATTAAATCTAAATCACAATTCAATCAAATTTACTTCAACAAATATGCAATAAAAAAGTTCAATACCTAATTTCGTTAATGGAGCAATAGGGAGTCTCGGCCTCTGGTATGCACTCTCGAGTCTCAGGTATGCACTCTCGGAGTCGGGGCAGCCAGATTTCGAGAGCAGAGGAGGAGGCAGAGGCAGCCGGTGGCGGTTGTTCGTCGGATTTTCGGTAGCCGGTGTTGGGGTGGGGCCGTGGGGGTGCGCCGTCAGTTCTTCGGGGTTAGTCGTCGACGGTGCTCGGAGTCGGGGTTAGTCGGCGGTTGTACGTCCGATTGTTCGTTGTCGGATTTCGTCTGACGAGGTTGTTCGTCGTTCGGTGGTTCGTTGCGATTTGCGAATGCGGGGAACTGTGAAACTGTGAAACCCCAATTGAAATTTGGGGATATTTAATCGGACTCGGAGAATCCGACGTTCGGATTGGATCAGATTGGCTTCTAATCCGATAGCCAATCCGATCCGATAACGAATACTGGATCCGATCTGATCCAATCCGCGGATCGTCGGATATGGATCAGATCTGCCACCCCTGCATTCAGCACGGCCTGATATAGTCTCCAATGTGCGTGATTGACTTAATCCGACCACTTGCTGGTTTCCACGTCTCCACTCTTTCTCATCGAGCGGCTGTAATGAACAGCAATGGCTTCCATTTGCCATGCAAAGTCGCTTTGGGTGGGCCACTCGCAGTAGTAGAATATGTGAAGCACCAGCTTACTTTAGCATTCTAACTGACTTAAAAATTGTCAATTATTTCAACCCTAAATTAAATTAGAGAGAGAGAGAGACAACAGATCTACATCAAACGTGTAAGCTGCATACTTCCATTGCATATATTCCTGATATTTCAAAGAGAAGTGGATAATTTTTTCTTTATCTCCTGACAAATAGAAGTGAAAAATTCCAATCACTCCTGTGGTCTTGGCCTATAAATAGGATCACCAAGATCACTTGTAGCGGTGGGCATTCGGGTACCTGGACTCGGGATCCAGACTTGTTATAAAACCTGTGACTCAAACCCGGACTCCAAGGTCTTCGAGTTCGGGTCGGGTATTTCGAGTCTTTTCAGATCTTTCGAGAAAAAAAAAATAGAACAAATCAAAAATAAAAATCTGATCATGGACGGGGCAAACCTGCTCAGCAACAAAAATAGAAATCAGATCTAAAAATATTCCATGCAGACTTGCAGCATCTGTATTCCACCTTAATGCATGAAATTTCACCATAATTTTTCAAAACAAAATTGATTAACAGCAACAAAATTATAGGAATGTTCCTTCTGAAAAATGTGAATGATAATCTCAATGAAATCTGATCCTTCCATTTGTTAACACATAAAATAAGAAGAGCAAATAAAATAAACATGCAGCATCACTATCTCCAATCTTCACGGCTCAGCAGTGCTGGCAAACGAGCTGGCTCGCTCGTTTGGCTCGGCACTGTAGCAGCTCGAGCCTGGCTCGAGCCGAGCCCGAGAGTGCAGCTCGCTCGAGTTGGCTCGTGGACTCGGAAATACCGAGCCAACCGATCCGGCTCGAAAGCCAGCTCGGACCACTTGTCGTGCGGTCGACACTTAGTATACACGCGGTCGACACTTAATGAATATGTAAATTTGGATGGCCGACCGCAAAATAAGGTGTCAACCGCTATACATTCCAGAACGTTTTTAAGTGTCGACCGCTAATTAAATGTCGACCGCAATACGCATGATTGTTGTGAAAGTGTCGACCGCNGAGGCACTCATTTGCATGAAGGACTGGAGCGACGCAGTCCGGAGGGACCAACAACGAGTGGATGAACTGGAAGAGGATTTCAAGAACTTAGAATTCGAAGAGTAGCTGTTATGTTTCGGCGACGAGTCGAAGATCTTTTTCATTTCGTGTATCCCGTACATCTGTCTTTCGTTATAATTTATAAACATTAACATTTGTTCTTTCTGTTACTCACTTTTCTAATGTCACCAAATTTCCATTCTTTCAGTTAATCTTATTCGTCTGCATGAAATATATCTAAGTGTCGACCGCAAATACAATGAGTGTCGACCGGACTATGTTTGGTGTCAACCGCAGGTATACAAAGGTGCCGACCGCGCATTATAAAGTACGTTGACGGTATCGACCGGGAGTATACGGTGTCGACCGCACCTCATTCCAGCGTGAAAGAGATATCGACCGTATTATACGGGGTCGACCGCATCTCCGTCCAGAGAGTTTTATGGAGTCGACCGTCATTTAATGTGTCGACCGCAGCGTATTTCAGAGTGAAAAATGGGTCGACCGTACTATACGGGGTCGACCGCATCTCCGTCCAGAGAGTTTTATGGAGTCGACCGCTATTTAATGTGTCGACCGCATATCCATCGAGCGCGTTGTAGGGGTCGACCGAAGTTAAAGGTGTCGACCGCAATTCGACCAGAGCTTCGACTTAAAACCCTAGCGGCGAGGGTTTCGTCTTAAGTTAACGAAATCCAAGTGTCGACCGTACGAGCCATTCAGACGTCCGACGACATTTTCCGACGCCCTCGTCGAGTTAATATCGAATAAGTTATACAATTTCAATATACGAAATTTTTTTTTTCTTGTTTGGCTCGTTTGGCTAGGCTCGTTTAGGCTCGACTGGGTCGGATCGGCTCGCTCGTTTAGGCTCGAGGCTCGCGAGCCGGCTCGAGCCAAATTTTTTTTAAAAAAGCTCGACAGAGCCGGCTCGAATAGGCTCGACAGGCTCGAAAGGCTCGGCTCGTTTGGCTCGACAGGCTCGACGAGCCGGCCTTCCCCGGGCTCGAGCCGGCTCGATTGCCAGCTCTACGGCTCAACAACGCTCATATTATCATTTGTGAGCCACATCGTGTTCATCTTCCAATTTCTCAGCATCGCTTAATAATGGACGATTGTAGGTTTCGATTTCTATACACAAACAAATAAAGTTACAAAAGTGAATTAATGAGTTGCAAAATCAAATATAATCAAATTTATAGTTCGGAAAGAAATTCAAATAGTAAGCTTCATACCTTCGTCAATTGTTTTGAAATCATCTACAAATGGAGAATCGACGAATGTTGGATCCCCTGAACGAATCCAACTTTGACTACATATAATTGCTTCGACCATGGACGGTAATAGGGAGGTACGTGATGAGTCAACCACGCGTCCCCCACAACTGAAGGCCGACTCCGAAGCGACTGTCGATATTGGAATGACTAGCACATCTCTTGCGATTCGATTCAACACTGGATACT
>QAOC01039249.1:0-15428 GCA_003255005.1 Begonia fuchsioides | reverse complement strand
CATCAGACGGCCTAGATCATCTCAAAGAACACCAATTCACTGCTTGAAAGATTGACCAATGAGGAGCCTTCATGGGACGCTCTTCCTACGCTCCTCCTCCAGCTGATTAGGCTCCAAGAAAATGTCCTAAATATCCTCCCAAATGATAATTAGCTAACTCTAGAAATCCCATGAAAATCCATGCAAACGACGTAAAAGAAAAACCCTAGTTCAGGAACGTCGTGTACGGCAAACGGAAAATCGGGTCGTGCGAATTGTGGGGTTGTGTTGCGGAAGCGTATTGTGATTGAAATAAGGGGTAATGGTCGAGTGAAAAGTGGAATGGCTCGGGTAAATAATGGAATTGTTCGGATGATGGAAAAAGGGGTGAAATCGGGTAATGGAATGTTTGAAAGCTCGGGGAATGGAATGTTAAACTATTGCGAGTTTAGGTAGGTGATGGATGAACAATTTAAATACCTGAGCAATCACAGTATTCTCCTCAGTAGACCTCGCCCGCACTCGGATATGACTCACCAAACGTACGTGCAAAGGGTTGACGGTCTCGGCCGGATGTGACTCCCCGGAAAAGTATTCGTTGGAGAGAGCTTCAAGCCTTTCGGGAAGAAGGTGCTATGCACAATTTTTCTCTAAAAATTCACTCTATTGAAAATAGTGTAAGTGTTACACTTAAATAGCAAAAACGTAAAACAAAACAACTAAAGATAAGCTAAGAAGTTAAGCTAAGCCATTCGATGATTTGAATGCCTTGGATTAGCTTTGGAAGCCTTCGGTTGACTTTAGGCTTGGTTCAATGGGATTGGCACGGTCGGGTTGAAGCTTTGACCGGTGGTGCGCAAGGTTGACCGAGAGGGTGCGTCGGGTGAGCGGAGCTCCGAACGAATTAGAGATTAGCTCGAGCCAATCTATATTCGTGGCTTCTAAAGTCTCCTCGGTGGTCAACTTGATGTAACGCACGGTCTGGTTCTTCGATGGCCCGATGATGACTCGAGCGTTTGCGTGGGCACGTCTAAATGGGGCGAGCCGGCGGTCGGGCATGGGCGAGCTTCAAGGGATCCGTGAGTTTGTCGAGCAAAGCTCTTGATTGAAGATCCTCTATTGATTCAACAGCTGGTTCATGGATTTGGTTCATCAAAATCCCTTGTGGTTCACTGGTGGTTCGGTGATCGGCCATGCTCGTGCGTCCGATGAGTGATCTACGGTCATCACGAAGATATGCTCGTGCTATCCTGAACCTCTTCCTTTCCTTGACCAAGATAACCAAAATACTTAAGGATTTAAGCAAGTTGGCTGATGGGTTTTGGCCAAGGCTTTGAATGGGCCGTGGGTGGGCCAAGGCTTGACCGTGGGTCGGTCAATGATCGGCCGTGGCGGTCCTCCGTGGGCTTTTGCTTGAGCGTTGAGTTCTCTTCCTCTTGGGCTGACTTTCCTTCCTCTTCTAAGGCTAAATGCTTGCTGAAAGGAAATGTACTAAGCGTGACCGAAAATAGGGCCCATGGTTGAACACTTGATCCATAGGGTTTGGACCGTGCGTTCACCCATGTCGGTCACGTGTTCCGCTGGGCCGAAGCCCTAGTTGTCTTTGGCGGGGTCGTGGGGCACTCGTTGGGCGCCGGGCGGGTCTCGGTCACAAGCGTCGGCTGCATCGTGGGCCAGGCTGTCGGGTGTGCCGTGTCCGGGTAGTGTCGGACATGGCCCGGTGTGAGCGTCGAGGCCGGGAATGGCCAAGCACCAAGTGACGGAGTGCTTGGGCCATTCCCGATCATGCTCGGAAGGTGTTTCCGAGGCTAAGAGACCTGCAAAATGAGCAACTAAGGTGCTCCAGTTGCACATCAGGGCTTTAGGCTTATGACTTAGGAATAAGGGTTAGAGCTTATAGCTTACGACTTATTTGCCNGGAAGGTGTTTCCGAGGCTAAGAGACCTGCAAAATGAGCAACTAAGTTAGAAAAATCACCCGTACTCGTCGGGACCGCGTCTGTGGCCGTGATGTTGTCTGTAATGTGCTCCAGTTGCACATCAGGGCTTTAGGCTTATGACTTAGGAATAAGGGTTAGAGCTTATAGCTTACGACTTATTTGCCTTAGGGGTTAAATCTTATGGCTTACGACTTATGGCTTAGGTCGTTGGTCTTATCGCTTAGGGCTTTTGGCTTTTGGCTTAAGAGTCAAGCATAAGGCTTATGGATTACGGCTTAGGGCTCAGGGTTTAGGCATTATGGCTTAGGACATAGAGGTAAGGGCTTAGGGTTGGGCTTAGGGGTTATGACTTAAGTCTTGTGGCCTAGGGCTTACAGTTTTTGGCTTTTTTATTAGGGTTTATGGCTTATGGATTAGAGGTCTGAGTTTGATTCTAAGGGCTCTGGGCTGTGCACTTCAGGTCTTTGGACTTTGGGATAGGTGTTTTAGTACATAGAGCTTAGAGCTTTGGTCGTAGAGCTTTTGACTTAGAGCCTAGGTGACATGCCACAGATTTGCATGCCAAGCGGAGCAATCACCCAAGCCCGAGCTCGGAATTTTTCTAATATGTTTGTTAATTTTGCAGGAAAATTAATTGAAGAATTATACATTTCTAAGCCAACTTTGGAGGATCAAACAAGGCCAAAAAACATGATAAATTGGCATGGAGAAAAGGAGGATTTGCAACAAAAAACCGAGAGCTCCAGAATCAATCCCGAACTCGAACCTGATTGAAGTATCACGTTCCATGGTGAGTCGAGTCCCATGCAAAAGTGATCAAGGGTTCCACAACTCAACTGTCAAGCATTTACATGGACTGAATCAATTTTATCGCATTTTTATCTTAATTTTTACGTGAATTTTATGTTGAATATTTGGAGAACCCGAGAGGGTTTCTCGGCTAGGTTTTATTTTTTTTATTTTTGCATGCTTGTATGGGGTTTTGCATGAGGTATTTTCGGCTAAGAGAAGAGTATTTTGGGCCAGGAATAAGGGAAATTGGCTGAGGAGATTCAAGATCACGTGGCTTTCACATTCTTGCAATCTCATTGGTCTAATTTTCCCCCATTTATTTCAATTTCCAGCATGCAAGTTGCATGCCTTTGGCCCTCAATTTTTCCTCCCTTTTTCTCACTCTTCTAAGCAGATAAAACCTCCCTCATTACGTGATTGTAAGAACATTTTTGAATTTGAATTAAAGAAGCTTTTTAGTTCTCCCTTCTCGGGCATTTTCCAATTTCAGCCGGCAGCCGGAAGTTCTCCGGCCACCGTGGGTTCCCTTCAAGATATCTCCCTCTGAGCTGGAGATCTCTTCTTGCTTCAAAGTCTCCAGCCTTCTTCAAGGACGTAGCGTGAGCTTGAAGTCCATAAACTCCTTCTTCCATCGTTGATTTCGTTTGCAATTTCATCTCCTCCGCTATGCAGCATTTTCGGCCACCTACCGACCACCGTTACTATTCCATTCCATTCTGACCGATCCATCCACATGATCTCATTAATTTTTGGAGTACTATCACCTATGTTCTTCCTAGAGTTTCACTCAAAATTTCAGCCATAAACTCGACTTCATCTTCAAGTTATCGTTGTCCCAATTTTGTAATTATCGGATTATCGTTTTCCATTTAACCTAACCTGATTCTCCCACTTCCTAAATCCAATCCCTCTTCATTCCGTGTCACTAGGGCTTTGGGCTGAGGGCTTAGGGCTTATGGCTTTAGGCTTAGGGCAAAGTACTATGGCTTAGGGCTTAGGTTTTTAGGCTTAAGGCTTAGAGCTTAGGGCATAAGACTTGAGATTAGGGAATGAAGATCCAAAAATTAATGTTTAGGGCTTAGGGCTTTCAGCCTAGAACTTATAGATTTTTGGGCTTATGGATCATTTATTAGGTATTTGGGATTTGTTCCTAAGGCTTAAGGCTTAGGGCTTTGGCCTATTAGCATTGGGTTTAGCGCTTAGAGCTAAGGCCTTAAGGTATAGGGCATAAGACTTTAATTTTATGCTAACAACTTAGCGCTTAGGAATTAGGGCTTTGTCTTTTGGGTTAGGAACTAGGGCTTTGAGCTAAGGGCTTACGACTTTGGGCTTTGGGCTTAGGTCATAGGGCACTGGGGTTTGGATTTTCGTTTGGGATTTGAGCTCATGGCTTAGGGCTTTGGGATTTTGGCTTTGGGTTTATGGCTAAGGGCTTAGAGCTTTACATTTAATTCTTAGCACTTAAGGCTTTTTTCTTTGCACTTTAGGGTTGGCAAAATCTGCTTATGGCTTTGAATGAATGCCATAGGCTTAGCGACTAAAGGCTTAGGGCTTTGGCCTTGGAGCTTTTTGGCCTAAAGCTTTGTGTTCGGGCTTACGACTTAGCACTTTGAGCTTAGGGCTTTTGGGTTTGGGCTTAGGCTTGGGGCTCAGGCTTAGGGCTCAGGCTTAGGGCTCAAGCTTAGGGCTTTTGGGTTTAGGTTTAGAGATTAGGACTTAGGACTTAGAACTTTGGTCTTATGGGTTTGGGTTACGGCTAAGGACATAGGTCTTTGGGCGTATGGCTTAGGGCTTAAGACTTAAGGCTTTGAGCTTTGGGCTTAGAGTTGAGGGCTAAGGTCATTGGGCTTTGGCCTAAGGGATTTGTGCTTTGGGCTTAGGGCTTAGTGCTTTGGGTTTGGGCTTTTGGCTTTGGGCTTTGGGTTTAGAGCTTAGGACTTATGGATTTTGCCTAAGGGATTAGAACTTTGAGATTAGGGCTTAGGGCTTTGGGATTAGAACTTTTGACTTTGGTGTTAAGGCATAGGGCTTAAGAATAAATGTTTAGGGCACCAAGCTTCAGGGATAGAAATTAGGGCTTAGGGCTTTGATCTTAGGGCTTAGGGTCTTGGGCTTTTGGCTTTCGGCTTTTTTTTTGGGTTTATGGCTTAGGACTTTGGGGTTTTGAGTTAGAGACTAGGGCTTTGAGCGAAGGGCTTAGAGAATAAAGCTTACAACTTAGGGATTAGGGCTTACGGCTTGGGGCTTGGGGCTTGGGGCTTAGTGCATGGGGCTTATGGCTTAAAGGTAGAGTTTAGGTCTTAGTGCCTTAGTCTTAGGGATATAGGCCTTTGGTTTTGGGTTTACGCCTCATTGCTTAGGGCTAAAAGCTTTTGGTTTCATGCTTAAGGCTTAGGCCTTAGGGCTGTTGGCTGTTGGCTTTGCGCTTTAGGATTAGGGATACGAGCTTAGGGCTTCAGAATTAGGGCTTTTGGCTTAGCGAGTAGGCAAAGCATTGAGGCTTGGTAATTAGGGCTTAGCGCTTAGTGCTTAGAGCTTACGGCTTAGGGCTTTTAGCTAAATCATTGAGCTTTTGGCTTAGGGCTTAGGAGTTTTTGCTTAGACCTTTGAATTTTGGGCTTAGGGCTTAGTACTTTGGGCGTAGAGATTTAGGCTAAGGGTTTAGTGATTTAAGCTTTGGTCTTTGTGTTCAGAGCTTAATCGTAGGGCTTAGATCTTAGGACATAGGGCTTCGAGCTTGTGGCTTAAGGATTTAGGCATAGACGTTATGGGTTTCAGTTTAGGGCTTAGAGCATCGGGCATGGGTCTCAAGGATTTGGGGTTAAAGATTAAAATTTAGGACTTAGTGCTTAGAGCTTTGGCCTTGGGCTTTGGGCTTAGTGCTTAAGGCTTAAAGCTTTGGACCTTGGGCATTGTGCATTGAGCTTTCGTCTCTTCGCTTTTTGGCTAAGAATTTTAAGCTAGGTCTTAGAGCTTTTGGGCTTATGGATTAGGGCTCAAGGGTTTGGATATATTGCTTAGGGCTTAGGGCTTGCGACTTAAGGCTTAAGGCATTGGCCTTTGGGATTAAGGCAGGGCTTTTGGGCTTAGGGATCAAGCCTTAGGTCTTTGGCCTTTGGGCTTTTAGATTAAGACTTATGGCATTGGGCTTCTAGATTAAGGCTTATGGCTTTTGGGCTTAGGGCTTAAGGCTTAGGGCTCTTGCTAAAGGCTTAGTATTTAGGCATTAGGACTTAGAGCTTCAGGATTAAGGCTTTGGGTTTAATGCTAATGGCTTTGGGGCTTTGGGATTTAGCCTTTGGGCTTTGTGGTAAGGGATGACGCCTTAGGCTTTAAGGTAAGGGCTAAGGGCTAAAAGATTACAACTTTGGGCTTCGGATTTACGGCTTAGGGCCAAGGGCATATGGGTTTGTGCTTTGGGCTTTCGAATTTAAGCCTCCTGCTTAGGGATTTCAGCTTAAGGCTTACGGTTTAGGGCTTTTGGCTTATAGATTAAGGATTATGGTCTTCCAAGTACTACTTAGGGGATTCGAACTGATGGCTTAGGGCTTAGGTGACACGGAATGAAGGGGGTTTAGATTTAGGAAGTTGGAGAATCGGGTTAGGTTAAATGGAAAAACGATAATCGGATAATTCCAGAATCGGGTCTTGAATTTGGACGACGATAACTCGACGATGCGATCGATTTTAGGGCTGAAATTTTTAGTGGAACTTTGGGAGGAAGATAGATGATAGTCCTCCAAAAATGAAGGAAATCACGTGGATGGATCGGTCGGAATGTAATGGAACAGTATTGGCATTTTTGGTGGTGGCCAGAAATCTGCCGGCGGAAAGAACTAAAACCAAACAAAAAATATTGATAGAAGGAAGAGCTTGTGACCTTCAACCTCACCCTAGGTCCTTGAAGAAGGCTGGAGTATTGAAGCACCAAGAAATCTCCAGCTCGAAGGAAGGATTCCTTTGAGATAACCTATGGTGGCCGGAGGTGCGACGGCTGCCGGTTTGAAGTTGGAAATGCCCGTGATGTTAGCTTTATCTTCGATTAAAGTTACCATTGTTTTTCATTGATGAACATTAATATATTGGAAAACTGATTAACCGTTAAGAGAAGTTAATTTGAATAATGTGTATGAAATACCCTCATCGAAGGGTACCTCTTGTGTCTAACAAATCAGTTGAGTTTTGCAGAAATTATTAAGTCTGATACGGGTTATGTCGACCTATCGTTAGTTATGTCGACTAATCCTCTGGCAGAGGATAAACTTGTGTCGACTGTTTCCCAGTTATGTCGACTAATCTTTTGGCAGACGATAAACTTGTGTCGACTGTTTCCCAGTTATGTCGACTAATCTTTTGGCAGACGATAAACTTGTGTCGACTGTTTCCCAGTTATGTCGACTAATCTTTTGGCAGACGATAAACTTGTGTCGACCGTTTCCCAATTATGTCGACCGAAGATGTTCGAGACAAGAAGCAAAAATGTCAACCACATTTCTACAAGTTCCAGAGGCCAACATTATGTCGACTGCAAAGCTATTGTCTCGACTGTATACAGTTCCAGAGGCCAACATTATGTTGACTGCAAAGTTATTATGTCGACTGTATACATGTCCAGAGGCCATATTTATGTCGACTGCAACATTATTATGTCGACTTTATAAATGTCCAGAGGCCATACCTATGTCGACTTAAGTTCTTCTCAATGACAAATCACTAAATCTTATGTCGACTGATCAAAAGCTATGTCGACCGAACAAGAGCAGAAAAGAAAGATAACCTCCAACGACTATTTCAGAATGTGTCTAAACGGCTATATCTATGTCGAATAATCACGTACATAAGTCGACTTATCCAGCCTGAGCAGAACGAAATCTATAAATAGCTGCTGAGCTGTGGATTGAAACAACGATTTTTCAAAGAGCAAAAAGAAAGCCGAATTGCTGCCAAATTTTAGAGAATCATTTCATTCTCTCAATCTTTATATTTATATCTTGTATATTCATTTGTTGATTGAGAGAGTCGGTTAGTAACCGAAAAATCTTCGATTAAACTCTGTGAGCGAAATTTGTAAGAGGGGTGACGCCTCTCCTAAAGAAGAGTCGCTGTAAAGGTTTGATTGACACCCGTAAGTCAATCGGAGTGAGCTTGAAGGATTGAGCAGGAAGAATCTTCAAGGAGGTACCTTGGAGCGCGGACGTAGGCAAGGTTGGCCGAACCGCGTTAACAATCCGGTGTCAATTTCTCTCTCTCTCTAACTCTATTAAGTTATTTATCTTTTCCGCATTAGAGTTTTAGATTGAGTAAACCATACGCACAAATTTGATTAAAGTGTAATCATCGCCCTTATAACAAGGCGCTTCAACAAATTCCTTCAGAAAAGAAAAATGAAAGGAATTCGACCAACAAGAGGCGACAAAGCAACCGGTGACAAAAACAAGGAAGTCACTTGTTTTGAATGTGGAAAGGTGGGACACTACAAGTCGGAGTGTCCTAAGATCAAGAGAGCTCCCAAGTCCTATAAGAAGAAAGCAATGAAAGCCTCTTGGGATGACTCTGATAGCGACTCAGCATCTTCCGAACTTGAAGAAGTCGCCAATATGTGCTTCATGGCTAAGGAAGATTAGGTACATCTCTCTCTTAGTGATTTAGAGCGTAATTTTGAGGAAGAAGAGGATGATCTTCTATCCGACTTTTATGCACTACTTGATGATTTTAGCATGCTTAAAACTAAATACACGAAATTGAAAAAGGAGCATGTTAAATTACTCAAAGAACATGAAAATATTCACATCATATCTCATGAGAAGTTGCATGATGAAGTAAAAGAACTAAAAGAGAAAAACTTAGATTTAAACAATATAGTTCTCAAGTTTACAAATGGCAGTAAAAACTTGAACATGCTACTAGGTAGTCAAAGAGTGACTTTCGACAAAGCTGGTTTGGCTATGAATCACATAAGAAGAAGAAGTCATACAAGAACTTTTTTATTAAACCAAACGCATGCAATAGGTGTAATAGAATAGGACATCAATCATTTAACTGCCCTCTAAATTCAAGAGTCGGAAATGTTAAGGTAGTAGAGAAATGGGTTCCCAAAGGAACCAATGCTAACCCTCTAGGACCCAAAATGGTTTGGGTACCTAAGAAGATGGTTTGATGTGTAGTGTAGGTGGAAGGAAGTCCCTTGAAAGATCTTTGGTTCCTCGATAGTGGATGGTCGAGGCATATGACGGGAGATCCTTCAAAATTTGCATCAATCAAGCATAAGAAAGGAAATGTCTCTTTCGGCGGAAATCAAAAAGGGAAAATAATTGGCATTGGAAACATTGGTAAATCTTCGTCCCCTATTATTGAGAATACTCTTTTAGTTGATGGCTTAGAACATAACCTTCTAAGTGTCAGTCAATTATGCGATAAAGGATATAGAGTTATTTTTGAATCTAACTCTTGCTTTATTGATGATATGTCAAATGGAAAAACGCTATTCATTGGATATAGAAACGAAAACGTTTATACTATCGACTTGAATGCTGTCTTATGTGTTGATGAAAAATGTTTTTCCGCAAACTCTTCTTGTGATAGTTGGTCTTGGCATAAGAGGCTAGGACATGTAAGTATGAGTACCTTAGCTAAGATTTCTAGGAAGAATCTTGTTAGGGGCCTTCCAAAGATATCCTTTGAGAAGGATAAAGTATGTGAGGCATGTCAAATGGGGAAACAAACAAAGTCTTCGTTTGCTTCAAAGTCATTTGTATCAACCACCAAACCTCTTCAACTTCTTCATATGGATCTCTTCGGTCCTTCCAAGGTAGCTAGTCTAGGAGGGAAGTATTATGCGTTTGTCATCGTTGATGACTATTCTAGATTTTCTTGGGTTTTCTTCATAAGATCAAAGGATGAAACCTTTGATATATTTTCCTCCTTTAGAAAGAAAATTCAAAATGAAAAGGAGCTTTCTATTGTGGCTATTCGTAGTGACCATGGGGGACAGTTCGAAAATGAAAAATTTGAACTCTTTTGTGATAAACATGGAATAAATCATAACTTTTCATCCCCTAGAACTCCTCAACAAAATGGTGTTGTTGAAAGGAAAAATAGATCTCTGCAAGAACTTGCAAGAACTATGCTAAATGAATATGCTCTTCCTAAGTATTTTTGGGCCGAGGCCGTTGCTACGGCATGTTATGTTCTCAATAGAGTATCTATTCGCCCAATCTTAGAAAAGACTCCGTATGAGCTGTGGTCCGGAAAAACACCAAGTGTTAAATAATTTAGAGCCTTCGGATGCAAATGTTTTATTCTTAACACCAAGGACAACCTAGGAAAGTTTGACTCCAAAATGGACCTAGGAATCTTTCTAGGATACTCCTCATCTAGCAAAGCCTATAGAGTCTATAATAGGAGAACCTTAGTGGTCGAATAGTCTATGAATGTGTCTTTTGATGAATCCCCTAAACCAATTACGATCATAGGTGAAGATGATGTTTTGGAAAATGCTATGGACTCTTTATCTCTTAAGGATAGCGATAAAGCTTCCTTAGAAATCTTTCCTTTGGATCAACCCTCTAGCTCTACCGCTTTAGATCCACAAGATGACAACGTAAGGAATCTTCCTAAGGAATGGAAATATGTAAGAAGTCATCATAAGGAAAATATTGTAGGTGACCCTAACTTAGGAGTCAAAACTAGAGCCTCCCTTAGAAATTTTTGTGGAAATGTAGCATTTATCTCTCAAATTGAGCCGAAAAAGTTCGATGAGGCCATTGTTGATGAAAATTGGATTATGGCCATGCATGAAGAGTTAAATCAATTTGAGAGAAGTCAAGTATGGGAGTTGGTTCCTAGACCTAAGAACCGCACCATTATTGGAACTAAATGGGTATTCAAGAATAAACAAGATGAAAATGGTGTAGTCATTAGGAACAAGGCAAGACTAGTTGCAAAAGGTTACAACCAAGAAGAAGGTATAGATTTTGAAGAAACTTTTGCTCCAGTAGCTCGAATGGAATCAATCCGGATGCTTCTCGCATATTCTTGTCATAAAGACTTCACTCTTTTTCAAATGGACGTTAAGAGTGCTTTCTTAAATGGGAATATAATGGAAGAAGTGTACGAGAACAACCATTGGGTTTTGAAATCTTTGATAAGCTAGATCATGTCTACAAACTTCACAAAGCACTCTATGGTCTTAAACAAGCTCCGCGTGCTTGGTACGAAAGGTTAAAGAATTTTCTCTTGGATAGAGAATTCAAAATGGGCAAAATAGACTCAACTCTCTTCACCAAACATTTTGGTGATGATTTGCTAATCATTCAAATCTATGTAGATGACATTATATTTGGAGCTTCCAACAAAAATCTATGTGATAGTTTTGTTACCCTCATGCAAGATGAATTCGAAATGAGTATGATGGGTGAGCTAAAATTCTTCTTAGGACTCCAAATTAAGCAATCTGTAGAAGGTACATTTATTTGCCAAGAGAAATATGTCAAGGAATTACTCAAGAGATTTGGCATGAACTCCTGCAAATCCTCTAGAACTCCTATGAGTACCTCTACTAAACTAGATAAGGATGAAAATGGTAGAGAAGTTGACATTAAGAAGTATCGTGGAAGGATTGGATCCCTTCTCTACTTGACCGCTAGCTGACCCGACATTCTATTTAGTGTATGTCTATGCGCTAGATTTCAAGCCGCTCCTGAAGAATCTCACTTAAATGCCGTTAAACGGATATTTAAGTACTTAAGTGGCTCCATTGACTTAGGTTTGTGGTATCCTAAAGGTGTCTCTTTTGACTTATTAGGATACTCGGATGCGGACTACGCGGGTAGTTTAGTTGATAGAAAAAGCACATCCGGTACGTGTCACTTTCTTGGAGAATCTTTAGTTTCATGGTTCTCAAAGAAACAAAACTCAGTAGCCCTTTCAACCGCCGAAAGCGAATATATTGCCGCCGGTAGTTGCTGTGCTCAAATGCTTTGGATGAAGCAAACTTTAGAGGACTACAATCTCACATTCACTAAGATTCCAATCAGATGTGACAATACAAGTGCTATAAATATCTCTAAGAATCCTATTCTTCACTCTAGAACAAAGCACATTGAAATTAGGTATCACTTTATAAAAGATCATGTGCAAAGAGGAGATATTATCTTGGAATTTGTTAACTCTAGTGATCAATTAGCAGACATTTTCACCAAACCTTTAGATGAGAAGACCTTTTGTAGAATTAGAATTCGTCTAGGGTTGATTCGATTCAATGATGCTTAGATGCATTATCTCATGACTGCTGCGATCAGTCGACATAATGGGAAATATGTCGACCGGACCATCATACCTGGTAAGGACACAGTCGACACAAGTATTGCTATGTCGACTGGATGATCGCCTCTGTTAAGGAATCAGTCGACATAATGGGAAGTATGTCGACCAGTAAATCCTCTCGGGTAATAGAGCAGTCGACATAACTATAGATATGTCGACTGATGAGTGTCAACTTCCAGTTTTTAAAAAAACCCCGTCGCGCCCTAACCTTCTTTCTCTCAAACCTCTTGCGCAAAATTCCTCCTTCGGCGATTCCAAGCTCTTCTCCGACTATTCCAATCTCCTTCTTATTACTCCTCCACCTCATCATTTATCCCTCCTTTGATATACATGGCATCCACTTCCAAACTCCCTATCAAGAGGAACCATACCGTAAAGTCAAAATCAACCGGTGAAACGTTGATTCCTCCAGCTCCGACAGTGGACAAGCATCTCTTCCGAAACTCAGATGCTCAAGATAAGTATTCTCAGATTCTACATGGAAAAGCTCTTATATTAAGTAGAGTATTTCTACCCGATAGGATTACGGGCATAGATATCACTGAGTATTGTGAATATCTAGGATTCAAAACTTTATTTGGACTAAGGAATTCGTATCATGAGGAAGCTATACGGCTTTTTTATGCGAATTTACAATCATTTCCTCACCCGCTCTCTCTCAAGAGTTTTGTCTATGGTAAACCAATTAAGATTACAAATTCTTCATTAAACTCATGACTGGGGTGTGAGGTAAATGAGTTTACGGATCAATACTACGAGCAAGGGAAGGAACCCGCTCTAGTTCGATGCTCGGATTATAAGGATTTTCTTAGATTGGTTGCTAAGGATCCAAACAACCTGCCGTACAAACCCAAAGCAAGTGACCTCAACATAACGGCTCGTTTGGTTCATCATATCATTTCCTACAATATTTTGCCTAAGGACGGGTCTAAAGATCACATTAGTCATATGGAGCTATATGTTCTATATATGTTCTTTACCCGACGTCGCTTCAATGTAGGATTTATCATTATGAGACGTATGATGGATGTGCTGGATAAAGCGTCCAAATCATTACCATTCAATACCTTGCTAATGGAGATTTTTGCTCAACAAGGAGTAGCTTATCCCTCTCCCACTAATCTAGTCAAAGTCAGGAAACATGATATATACTCTGATTCGACCCTTGCACGGATGGATTTAACCAAAAATGACCTTGGAGAATGGCAACACAAGAGAGATCTGCCTCGACGACCTTTCACTCCTCCAAGCTCTCCACCCCTAACGGTTGATGAAGCTCATATTCCTCTCGAGGATAGGAGACCTCAAAAACAACATCGTTCCTCTTCCTCGATTGAGGGGCGTTTAGATACACTTAATGGCCTAATTACGAGATTCACAACTTCGGTTAATGCTCTGCATAAAAAGGTCGATGGTCTTAAGAGGCAAATTGATGCATGGGATGAATATTTTGAAGAGGAAAAAGAACAAGAACAAGAAGACTATGACGAACCGACTCCAGCTCCTCCTATAGTTTCTGTCCTGTCCTCTCCAGCCCATGTTGCTGAGCCATTTATCACTCCAACCAGATCTCCTGCCCTTCAGCGTACGTTCTCTCCCGATACAGTGGTGGTTCCATCCGCTGTAGATACTGAGGTTCTTACCTCTCCTTCCATCGTCGATTCCCAGCTTATTCCCACTGCAGCTCTAGATATGCCTGGATCTCCTTTGGAATAGATGCTCAGTTTGATGTCCTTCATTAGTTTTTTTTGTAGAACATCTTCCTATGAACTATTCGTTTTTTTTATAATGACAAAGGGGGAGAAGTATCCATCCTTACTTAGCATAGTATCCATCCTTACTTAGCATTGGATTAATTTGACATGAATGTATATGTATGGGGGAGCATGCATTTACTATGGGGGAGATTTGCAAACTTGTTCAAATTATCCTTCAAATTGATAGTTAATCAATAATGGTTTGTCATCATCAAAAAGGGGGAGATTGTTAGCTTTATCTTCGATTAAAGTTACCTTTGTTTTTGATTGATGAACATTAATATATTGGAAAATTGATTAACCGTTAAGAGAAGTTAATTTGAATAATGTATATGAAATACCCTCATCGAAGGGTACCCCTTGTGTCTAACAAATCAGTTGATTTTTGCAGAAATTATTAAGTCTGATACGGGTTATGTCGACCTATCGTTAGTTATGTCGACTAATCCTCTGGCAGAGGATAAACTTGTGTCGACTGTTTCCCAGTTATGTCGACTAATATTTTGGCAAACGATAAACTTGTGTCGACTGTTTCCCAGTTATGTCGACTAATCTTTTGGCAGACGATAAACTTGTGTCGACCGTTTCCCAATTATGTCGACCGAAGATGTTCGAGACAAGAAGCAAAAATGTCGACCACATTTCTACAAGTTCAAGAGGCCAACATTATGTCGACTGCAAAGCTATTGTGTCGACTGTATACAGTTCCTGAGGCCAACATTATGTCGACTACAAAGCTATTGTGTCGACTGTATACAGTTCTAGAGGCCAACATTATGTCGACTGCAAAGCTATTGTGTTGACTGTATACAGTTCTAGAGGCCAACATTATGTCGACTGCAAAGCTATTGTGTCGACTGTATAAAGTTTCAGAGGCCAACATTATGTCGACTGCAAAGTTATTATGTCGACTGTATACATGTCCAGAGGCCATATTTATGTCGACTGCAGCATTATTATGTCGACTGTATAAATGTCCAGAGGCCATATCTATGTCGACTTAAGTTCTTCTCAACGACAAATCACTAAATCTTATGTCGACTTATCAAAAGCTATGTCGACCGAACAAGAGCAGAAAAAGAAGATAACCTCCAACGGCTATTTCAGAATGTGTCTAAACGGCTATATCTATGTCGACTGATCACGTACATAAGTCGACTTATCCAGCCTGAGCAGAACGAAATCTATAAATAGCTGCTGAGCTGTGGATTGAAACAACGATTTTTCAAAGAGCAAAAAGAAAGCCGAATTGCTGCCAAATTTTAGAGAATCATTTCATTCTCTCAATCTTTGTATTTAAATCTTGTATATTCATTTGTTGATTGAGAGAGTCGGTTAGTAACCGAAAAATCTTTGATTAAACTCTGTGAGCAAAATTTGTAAGAGGGGTGACGCCTCTCCTAAAGAAGAGTCGCTGTAAAGGTTTGATTGACACCTGTAAGTCAATCGGAGTGAGCTCAAAGGATTGAGCGGGAAGAATCTTCAAGGAGGTACCTTGGAGCGCGGATGTAGGCAAGGTTGGCCGAACCGTGTTAACAATCCGGTGTCAATCTCTCTCTCTCTCTAACTCTATTAAGTTATTTATCTTTTCCGCATTCGAGTTTTAGATTGAGTAAACCATACGCACAAATTTGACT
>QAOC01039232.1:0-12216 GCA_003255005.1 Begonia fuchsioides | reverse complement strand
AGCGTTAAAAGATAGCGCTGCGGCATATAGTAGTACAATAGAAGCTACTCGAGTAAATAGAAGAGGAGAAATGTTAACGTTAGGGAGCGCTACGGCTGTCATTAGAGAAAAGATACCTAGAACAAGCATTACTATATGTGCAGTCTATACAATACGGCTAAATGGTGTGAAAATATTGTATACGAAAAGATATGAGTATCCAGATTCGAACTGGAGTCATCCGAGTGGAAGTCGGAGATAATAAACCACTATATGATACTCACTTAATAGAAACGTCCTACTGGAATCGAACCAATATCAACTGTTTCGAAGACAGATGCACTAACCGTTATGCTAAGGACGCTGTTAGTAGACTGATTAAAATGCACATATGTTTTATATGTGATATATTTACAAATGAAGAGACTCGAACTCTTATGCCATAGAAGACACCATGTCCTAAGCATGGCCTGTATACCAATTCCAGCACATTTGCTTCCCTTTTATGTTTATACGGGGATTTAGGGGGATTAAATAACTAGTAATAAATACTAGTTGTGTTCATAACTATGAGTAAAGAACTAGGAATGAAACCATAAGGGCGAAAAGTCCTGTAGCTTCTGCTAGAGCGAATCCTAGAATAGCGTATGTGAATAGTTGTCCTCGAAGTGCTGGGTTTCGAGCTGTTGAAGAGATTAGAGATGAGAAGATTGATCCAATTCCGATCCCGGCTCCTGTTAGTCCAATAGCTGCTAGTCCTGCTCCTACGTATTTTGCTGCTGCCATAATGTTATACATAAGAATACACATCCATCTAACTAATGTCAATGAATGTTCAAGTAGATTGTAGAGTGCTCACTTATTGAGATCACACACTTTTAAAGATAATATCGGGGAGTGTAAATATTGATAACTAGAGTTTTGTAATGTAAACTCGAGTTACAAATAGGTTAACGAAGTAAGGCAGTACGTATACTGACATAACGTATGTAATTGTGAACAGTGCTGCTAGAGCGAATGTGATTTGGTTCACAAAGTAGAATGGTAGTAGTTGTGGCATGGTATATAAAATCAAAATAGTTTGTGCTACTCTAAATGTTTATCACAAATAAAGTAAGCGGGGGTTTGAGTATGAATATTTTCACACTGCTGTACGTTAAGATTGTAGAGGCATCATGTGGTATGCGTGGTATGGAGTAGGGCTAGGCACTGTCCATTCTAGTGTAGAACTAGTTTGGGATTCTTTAAGGTACGATGGAGTACTCATGAAGTATTGAGGGATCCCGTATGGGTTTGCTGCTGCTACTGGTTGGTTGGCCAGCATATCGTAGATGATGTACAGGAATAGACCTGTTGCTACTACTGAAATCATTGATCCAATAGAACTGATGTAGTTCCATCCTTCGAATGCGTCAGGGTAGTCAGGGATTCGTCGTGGCATACCAGCTAGTCCAAGGAAGTGTTGAGGCATGAATGTTGTGTTCACACCTACGAACAGTGTCCAGAAGTGCACTTGTGCTAGTGTTTCGTTGTACATTTTTCCTAGAATTTTTGGAGCCCAGTAGTAGAATCCAGCGAATACTGAGAATACAGCACCCATTGATAGCACGTAGTGGAAGTGAGCAACTACGTAGTATGTGTCGTGCATAGCTACATCCATTGAGGCGTTAGCAAGAACAACTCCTGTTAGTCCACCAATAGTGAATAGGAATACGAATCCTAGAGCGAATAGCATAGCTGCTGTGTATCGTACTGATCCACCGTAGCAAGTAGCCATCCAACTGAAGATTTTGATTCCTGTTGGAACAGCAATAATCATTGTTGCAGCTGTGAAGTAAGCTCGTGTATCTACATCAAGTCCTACCGCGTACATGTGGTGTGACCATACAATGAATCCTAGAATACCAATTGAAGCAATAGCGTAAACCATTCCTAGGTAACCGAATACAGGTTTTCCTGAGAAAGCAGAGATAACGTGTGATACGATACCGAATCCTGGAATAACAATAAGGTATACTTCAGGGTGTCCGAAGAACCAGAATAGGTGTTGGTATAGAACTGGGTCACCTCCTCCTGCTGGGTCGTAGAATGAAGTGTTAAAGTTTCGATCAGTTAGGATCATTGTAATAGCTCCAGCAAGTACTGGCATAGCTAGAACGATAATAATTGATTGGAATAGCATAGACCATACGAATAGTGGCATTTTGTGTAGAGTCATACCAGGTGCTCGCATGTTCATGATAGTTGTAATAATGTTAATACCTCCAAGCATAGATGATACCCCTGAAAGGTGAAGTGAGAAAATAGCTAGATCAACTGATCCACCTGAGTGTGATTGGATACCTGCAAGCGGAACGTAAACTGTCCATCCTGTTCCTGCTCCTTGTTCTACAAATGCACTAGCTAGTAGTAGTACAATTGCTGGGATAAGAATCCAGAATGAAATGTTGTTAAGTCGAGGGAAAGCCATATCTGGAGCACCGATCAGTACTGGAACCATGTAGTTAGCAAATCCAGCCATAGCTGGCACCACTACAAACAGTAGCATAATGATACCGTGGGCAGTAATGATCACGTTGTAAAGTTGGTGATCTCCAGCAAGGAATTGTGTTCCCGGTGCTGATAGTTCTAGCCGAATCAGTACTGATAGGGCTGTACCAACTAGACCTGTGAAGATAGCGTATACAAGGTAAAGGGTACCAATGTCTTTAGCATTAGTAGAGAAAAGCCATCGTGTAAGCATAGTATAGTTAAAAATTGTTTCTTATTGTCTCATAATATTTAATAGGACAATGTTGTCCTATATTCACTTTTAGAGTGAAAATGTCACACTTATCGTGTTTTACTAGAGTAAAGTTCTTAATCTAAGAACATATATAGACTCTCAATATTTGGATACCACTACTAATAGTGGTAAAGTGGGGTAATATGGTAGGTGTAAGTAATATGGCTAATTAGTATCACTAAGCTAACACATCTTACGATGCTTACACATGTGACCTATCTAGAAGTAGTCTACTTCTTGCCTTTTATAATCGCCTCTGGCAGGCTTCAATCGCTTATATGCTTTCAGCGTTTATCCTTTGTGCTCGTAGCTACCCAACGATGCCAGCTTTTTTGCCAACAATTGGTACACCATAGGAGCATAGATCTAAGTCCTTTCGTACTAAAGATCCGCCCAGATTAGATAATTCTTTCGTGTGGAAGATAGGAACCATACTGACTCTCATCGTATTGAACCCAACTCGCGTACCTTTTTAATCTGCGAACAGCAGAACCCTTCCCAGCTTGTGCACCAGGAGGATAAGGTGAGTCGACATCGAGGTGGCAAACAGCGCGGACAATGTGAACTCTCGCGCGCTATTACCCTGTTATCCCTAGCGTAACTTTTATTCCTTGAGCGATGGCTTTTCCATTAAATACCACCGGATCACTAAGTCCTACTTACGTATCTGCTTGACTTGTCAGTCTTGCAGTTAAGCATGCTTATGCCTTTACACTTACTTTCACTTTACATAGTGAATTAGTTTCCATCTAATACAAGCATACCTTTGAAGTCCTCCGATACTCTATTGGAGGAAACCGTCCCAGTTAAACTACCCACCAGTCATTTTCTCCTATTAAGATAAGTTCCAATTTGATGTTAGTAAAGGTGTTTCATTGACGTCTAACGACTCCCTTCTACTCTACACCTAACTCAACCCAGAACGATAACTGGCTATAGTAAAGCTGCATAGGGTCTTCCCGTCTACCCACACGTAAACCGCATCTTCACGGCTAATTCAATTTCACTGAGATACTATATGAGACAGCAGAGGCATTATTACTCTATTCATGCAGGACCGCATTTAACGGCCAAGGAATTTCGCTACCTTAGAATCCTTATAGTTAAGACTGTCATTGATCAGAGGTTCCACAAGTGTCGATATTCGCACCCATGTTATACTCATGACATCGGACAAGATTCAGCACCTATACAACATCGTGTGATATAGCAGATGCCTGTGTTTTTGGTAAACAGTCATGCCTCTCGATTGTGTGCCACCAATGGTCTAAACCAATGGTCATCCTTATTATCGAGTGTACGGATGTAGTTTGCCGAGTTCCTTATATAGTATTATCTCATCGCCTTAGTATTCTCTACCTGAGAACCTGTGTCGGTTTAGGGTACGGTATGCTACCACATTATTTTCTTGGCCCAGTTCTACTGGACTTTCTGCGATTTACTCATCGATCTTAAGCATTAGCCAAAGATTTTAGAGGCCGTATTCACCCATAGCTGTCGAACATTTCTATGGAACCCTTTCTCATTCGGCGGGAAGCATTATAGCTTCCTTCTACGTTACTCATGTCAGCATTATCTCTTCAACTCTGTCCATAGAATGAAACACTCTACTTCAACCATGTTGAATGTGCAATTACCCAGTCTTATTCTGTTTTATTTGGAATAAGAAGGCATAGTATCGGTAGGTGGTCTAAGACCCGTTAATCTTCGGCGCTACAATCCATTAGACTACTAAGTTGTTACACTTTCATTAAAAGATTGCCACTACCAAGCACACTTTATAGTTGTGTGAGGATTATAACTTCCTTATTTTCACTTAACCACCATTTTGGGACCTTATTCTATGCTCACGGCTGTTTCCGTCTCGACTACCCACCTTATCATGAGCAGTCTGAAATCTCTGTACCAATTTACGTTATTCCGAGGTTAACTACCAATGGTAAAGCCTCTCGGCCCCCCAATTGAACCTAAGTCTTATAATAGACTTAAGTATGGCAATCAGTGCTGTACCCGCGTAAATCTAACTAGAGAGTCATACCTATATATGTTTCATTGCATACCAGCTATCTCGTGGTCAGATTGGCCTTTCACCTACAATCCTCAGCTCATTGGACAATACTGCAACATTGAACCATTCGGCCTATTTACTAGCCTGGCCAAGGATAGATCACCACGTTTCGGGTCTTATGATATTAACTATGTCCCACAGTAGTATTACTACTCAGTCGCTTTCGCTAGGGCTATACGCCTTGCTAATACCATAAACTCGCTGACCCATTATACAAAAGGTACATTATAACCCATTCTCATTGAATAGGCTCTAATTGCTTATATGATTGCTAATTCAGGTTCTATTTCACTAGTCATCGACTCTCTTTTCACCTTTCCCTCACGGTACTCTTCACTATCGCTAAACATTCATACTTAGCCTTTGAGGATGGTTCCCCAATCTTCCTACAGGTTATCTCCCATAATACTTGTTGAATAGTATAATACATAATATACAGGGCTATTACCTTCTACGGAGTACCTATTCCAAGGTATTCTATTATGCAATTATCTAATAGGCTAATCCAGTTTCGCTCGCCACTACTTCTGGAGTCTCGGTTGATTTCCTTTCCTACAGTTACTTAGATGTTTCAGTTCACTGCGTAGTCTATATTTGGTTTCCCTTAGGATCGCTATGGATATCTTCTGTCATAGCTTTTGGTGTTGCCACCTCCTTTCAATGAATGTTTGCTAGGCATCCCTAACAATCACTTTGATTACTTACACCTAAATGTCCATATTTTGTCATGCTTTTATTGAACATGATTAAACTTGAATATTCAACAACCATTATTACATCACTAACCCTTTACATAAAATACACATGATAATTAACTCCTTCTACAGGGAATACTTTACAATTGGACCCATTATACAAAAGGTGCATTATAGTTAATTTCTGATGGGCCACATTTGCACACTTGGAGTGCAAATATTCTCATTATTTCTAAAAGTAGGCGAAGGAAGGATGAACATGATATCTTTATCACTTAGTAGTGCATTCCGTAGCTATTATCTCAGGTGCTAATCACACTTGACCAAAGTAATGGATTTATTCCATATCTAGTTTTAATTTATACATAATATGACAGCAGTAACACAACCACGATACCAATTCCAAAGTCACCCATTCCACATGGTTGAATTCTCACCTTGGCCTCTTCTAACAGCAAACGCTGTTCTGTCAATGATGATTGGAGGTGTACTATACATG
The DNA here is from genome assembly GCA_003255005.1 of Begonia fuchsioides. Classification (NCBI taxonomy): domain Eukaryota; kingdom Viridiplantae; phylum Streptophyta; class Magnoliopsida; order Cucurbitales; family Begoniaceae; genus Begonia; species Begonia fuchsioides. Next base: position 6,190 of record QAOC01039232.1, on the reverse strand, counting down.
CACGGTATTGCACACGGAACAACATTCCTAATTCTAGGTACACTAGCAACAACATTTGCATTTGTACTATGGTTCCGAGACATGACAACAGAAGGAACATTCCTTGGAGACCACACACTTATTGTTCAAAAAGGACTTACAATGGGAGTTTCTCTATTCATTGTAACAGAAATCTTCTTCTTCCTAAGTATCTTCTGGGCCTACTTCCACTCTTCACTAGCTCCTACAGTTGAACTAGGATCACAATGGCCGCCAGCTGGTATTACAGCTCTTAACCCTATGACAGTGCCGCTACTTAACACTATTCTTCTACTATCTAGTGGAGCAACAGTAACATACGCACACCACGCACTTATCGAAGGTAACCGACGAGCAGCTATTGTAGGAACAGGTCTTACAATTGTACTAGCAGTTCTCTTCACAGGACTACAAGGATTCGAATACATCGACGCAAACTTCACAATTGCAGATGGTGTATACGGATCATGTTTCTTCTTCTCAACAGGTTTCCACGGATTCCACGTCATCATCGGAACTATCTTTATCGCTGTTGGATTCTACCGAATCCTTGCATACCACTACACAGCAGAACACCACATCGGACTCGAAGCTGCCATTCTATACTGGCACTTTGTTGACGTAGTGTGGCTATTCCTATACGCATCAGTGTACTGGTGGGGATCAGACGGAGTATTTGGATAATACTTCACCTGAGTGTAAATATTAAGATAACTAATTATATTTTCACTCCCCTTACTCTAATCTTAAAAGCATTGTAAATGAACTCTATAAAGGATTAATAGCCAAGTGGTTTAAGGCGTCGTACTTGAAATACGATAATGCGCAAGCATTCAGAGGTTCGAATCCTTTTTAATCCGATCTTTAAAAGTGAACAATGTCATATGACATACAATAAGATCATAATAAATGATTGAAACCTTAAATAAGGAATAACTAGAAAGTGTTTAATTATGGCACATCCGGATGGGTATCTAGGGATCTAACACATGCAAGTCTAATGGTAACAATAGTTATCATGGCGTACAGGTCAGGAACATTGGGAAGATACCTTAAGATCTATGCAAATCATGGATAATCAAAGGGAATAACCGTCTTAAGATTCGCTCAATACCTAACAGATAGTTGGTGGGGTAAAGCCTAACAAGTCAGTAAGAGGTAGAGAAGGATGAAAGTCCTACACTCGACATTGGAAATGAGAAAGTCCAAAGCATCATTTGATGCGCAGCAGTGAAGAATATTGGTCAATGCACTAAAGTGTGAACCAGTCACCTAGATTCTATAACAATAGATGTCGTACTTATGAATAATGATCAAAGTACTATAAGTCCTGTCCAAACTCTGTGCCAGCAGACGCGGTAAGACAGAAAGGGCGACCCATTGGAATTATAAATTGGTGTAAAGGATACGTAGCCGGCCGTAAAAATGGCTAGAGTCAAATAGAAGTAATTACAATACCTAGAGTAGGGCTGATATCTTATGATACTAGGGGGAGTGCTAAAGGCGAAGGCGTATTACTAGGTAATGACTGACGGTGAGGTATGAAGGCTAAGGTAGCGATAGGGATTAGATACCCCAGTAGTCTTAGCTGTCAACGATGCAGATTAAGAATTAGTTAAGTTTAGCTAGTTCTGATGCTAACGCGTTAAATCTGCCACCTGTAGAGTATAGTCGCATGGCTGAAATACAAATAATTAGACTGTTCGTAAGCAAACGGAGTGGAGCATGTTATTTAATACGATAACCCGCGTAAAATCTTACCACATCTTGCATACCTCATTTATCTTAAAGGATAGAGTGTACAGGTGCTGCATGGCTGTCGCCAGTTAGTGCTCGTGAGGCCTAAGGTTAATTCCGTTGAACTAACGCAATCCTTGCTATGAGTTGATATCTCGTAGTTTCATTCTGATAAAGAATGATTTTAGAAGGACTATGACAAGCCCTCATGGCCCTTATGGTGTGGGCTATAGACGTGCTACAAGAATGCTTACAAAATGATGCAATATCGAAAGAAGGAGCTAATCACAAAATGGCATTAATGTACGGATTGTATTCTGGAACTCGAATACATGAAGCAGGAATTCCGAGTAATCGTGCATCATCACGGCACGGTGAAATTAAATCTTACGGAGGTACTAACCGCTCGTCACGGGCTGAGAGATCGAACGCTATGAAGTTGCGGTTTGATAGTGACCTACAAGTATTCAAGTAATCACCTATAAGGTAATGGTATCTATTTAATCGTTTCGAATGGTCAAGATTGATTGGTCTGAAGTCGAAACAAGGTAGTTTTTGGGGAACCAGAAGCTGATTAATAACTCTTAAATAAATCCCCGAACGACGAAAAATAAGTCGAACATCCCTATTTAGGGACCCATAAACGCATACAATATTTTTATACTTATGATCCACAACATCTTTGTAAACTCACCTCTAGAACAATTTGAAGTGTCACCTTTTATTAGCGTGACTGCTCCTATCCTAGGAAACTTCAACCTATCTCTAACTAACCTAGGGTTCTACGCAATTATCACTACATTCCTTGTACTAGGTCTGCACATCATTGCTAACAACTCTCACGCACTTATTCCAAGCAAATGGAGTGTAGCACTAGAAAGTGCTTACGCTTCTGTACACGGTATCGTACGAGACCAAATCGGTGCTACAAACGAAATTTACACACCTTTCATCTACAGTCTATTCTTCTTCATTATCATTGCTAACCTTAACGGTAACATTCCTTACGGATTTACTGTTACAACATCTATTATGGTTGCAATTGGACTATCTGTAATGATCTTCCTTGGTGTGACAATCCTTGGACTAAGCATCCACGGAGTACACTTCTTTGCTTACTTTATTCCATCTGGTACACCACTTGGACTAGTACCTCTTCTAGTACTTATCGAACTGATTTCATACCTAGCTCGAGCCGTTTCACTAGGAGTCCGGCTGTTTGCTAACATGGTTGCCGGTCACACACTACTTAAAATTCTGTCAACTTTCCTAGCTCAACTATTTACTGCAAGTATTCTTGTAGCTGTAGTTACTCTAATTCCATTTGCTGTATTCGTTGCACTTATTGGACTAGAACTAGCTGTATCAGTGATCCAAGCTTACGTATTCTGTGTTCTGACATGTTCATACATTAAAGACGCTATCGAACTTCACTAGTTCGCTCTAGTAATCTTTATTGATATACTATTTAAATCCCCGGTTTAAATATTTTTGAATACTAAAAGTGATATAAATAGGAGAGAAGAAAGGGAGGAAGACTTACTTCTTTAAAAGAGAATGGTAAATATTTAATTAAGGAGTCTATGGGTCGCTTGACGGCAGTCTACAGTCCTGTCGGACATGAGACTTTACGTACTCGCTCGCTCGACTTTATATCATATTCTCTCATAAATATCTATACGGCTAACTCATCTACATAATCTCAGAAGATATATAGCTGTATAATACAATAAATTGAGACAGAGGAACAGTTAGAAACCATAAGATCTCTAAGTCCGATAAGGTATGTAAATATCGAGTGATATTTGCACACTATGCTGAATAGGATTACTACTAAAAGTAGATCTCATAAGCGGCCTCATACAACAGATTTACAATCCTAGTATTAGGGTTCAACTCCCTACGTTAAGAGGAGTGAGTTCGGCAGAGTTACTCTGTTTAAAGAAAGGTCCATTTATTTATTTACACTATTATGCTATCTGCTCTACTATTTATTCCGATCATCGGATCACTGATTCTACTACCTATGAGTGAAGAATCATCAACAAGTGTTACACGAATGAAACAAATCGCTCTTATTACATCAATGGTTAACTTTATTGTATCTATTGTACTATGGGGTGAATTTGATTCTAGTTCAGTGCAATACCAATTTGTTCAAGAATTCAACAGTCTAAGCTTCTGCCACTTTAACCTAGGTATCGATGGTATTAGTCTATACTTTGTTCTTCTAACAACACTAATTACACCTATTTGTATTCTATCTAACTGGGATAACATCAAATTCGGTATGAAATACTTCCTTATTGCATTCCTACTAATGGAAACACTTCTTATTGCAGTGTTCGTTGTACTAGACATTATGCTATTCTACATCTTCTTCGAATCAGTACTGATTCCTATGTTCCTTGTAGTTGGTATTTGGGGAGGATCTGCAACTCGTATTCGAGCTTCATTCCTTCTATTCCTATACACTCTAGCTGGATCTCTATTTATGCTACTAGCTATTATGGTTATTTACTACAACGTTGGAAGTACTGACTTTGCAGTTATTTCACTGTCAGACTTTAGTCTAGGAGGGCAAAAAATTCTATGGCTTGCCTTCTTCCTATCATTCGCAGTGAAAACTCCTCTTGCGCCTTTCCACATGTGGCTGCCGCGTGCACATGCTGAAGCTCCTCTAGCTGGTTCTATTCTTCTGGCAGGACTATTCCTGAAACTCGCTACATACGGATACCTGCGAATTCTTATTGGATTCATGCCAGATGCAACATCATACTTCTCTCCTCTAGTTCAAACAATTGCTATTGTAACACTTATTTACTCATCACTAGCTACTCTACGACAAGTAGATTTCAAAGCTCTAGTAGCTTACTCATCTATCAGTCACATGGCTATTGTAGTTCTAGGTCTATTCTCTAACACTATTGTTGGTATCGAAGGTGCCATTGCTCTATCAATTGCCCACGGAGTTATCTCACCAGCTATGTTTACCCTAGTAGGAGGAGTTCTTTACGATCGATTCCATACACGTGTTATCCGATACTACCGAGGTCTAACTGTATACATGCCTGTATTTGCTATTCTATTCTTCATTACAACTGCATTCAACATGGCTGTACCTCTATCACTTAACTGGATTGGAGAAGCACTATCTCTAGCTGGTATCTTCCAAAAAAGCCCAGTTATTGGACTTCTAGGTGCATCAAGTATCGTTCTATCAGCATGTTACAGTATCTTCCTATTCAACCGACTAGCTTTTGGTGCATACTCACAATACCTATCATACACAACTGATGTAACACGACGAGAATTCATGGTTATGCTGCCTCTACTAGCTGTAGCTGTTATCTTTGGTATTATGCCTAACATCATCTTTAACGATCTGCACGTAGCGGTTACACAACTACTATACACATCAGCCTAATTTCATTTCAATATATACACTCCCCGATAAGGAGACTAAAAGTAAGGTAATATAGCCTTATGTAGTATACAGGTGGAAGCCTATTTGGTATGGCGCCTCGTTTGGGTCGGGGATCTTGCAGGTTCGAACCCTGTCCACCTGATTAGAAAATAATACCCAAACTGTATTAATGTTGCCATAGCTCAACGGTCAGAGCAAGATACTGTTAATATCGAGATGGAAGTTCGATTCTTCCTGGTGACTATCATTATTAGCAATGCTTACTTGAAGCGGTGAAATATTCATCAGACTTCTTGTTTATATGGTTTATAACTTTTTCCTATATACTAGCAAAAAGGGCGTCAAAGACGTAACCGTAAATAATCACTACAACCATGAACACATTCCTACTTGACCTACTGGCATTTGGAGCAGTTCTATCCGGTGTACTTGTGATTACATCAAATAACCCTGTTATTTCTGTACTATTCCTTATTTCTGTATTTATTAATGCAGCAGGATACCTACTACTTCTTGGTGTAGGATTTGTTGGTATTTCATACCTTATTGTGTATGTTGGTGCTATTGCAATCCTGTTCCTATTTGTAGTGATGATGCTAAATATTCAACTAACTGAAATTGTATCAGTTGGTCGAGAATACACTAAAAACCTACCTCTAGGTTTTATTGTGGGATCACTGTTCTTCTTTGAAGTTCTATCAGTTATTCCTAGCTCATACACAGAAGCAGGTGAACTACCTCTAGGTCTATTTAACTACATTAACGGACTATTCCTAGGTGTAGATAGTCCATTTACAGGATCTGATGTACACATGACATTTACTGGTCCAGGAGCTGACGATAGTTTCACACAATTCCTACAAATTGAAGCTGTTGGTCAAGGTCTATACACATACGGTTCACTATGGCTACTACTAGGAAGTATTATTCTACTACTTGCTATGCTAGGACCTATTGCACTATGTCTACGATCTGCTACAAACGACAAATAATCACATTTTTAATATT
>QAOC01039228.1:0-35657 GCA_003255005.1 Begonia fuchsioides | reverse complement strand
CATCCACGATTTCTCCCCCTTTTTCTCTCTAGCTTTCGTCCATAAGTCAAGGTGGAGAGAGTTTGAGTAAGAAAAGAAGTTTTGTGAAGGAAAAAGAGAGTAACTTCAAGAGAAGTGAAGTGGAGAGCTTGGTTATTTCGTAGAGTCTGAAGCTCAAGGTATTTTTCTATCCTTTAAAGTTCTTGTAGGTATAGTAAAGGTAAAAGGATGATGTTGGTGAAATTATTGGATAAAAACGCAGGAGTTTGTGCCAAGTGTTTCAAAATAAGTTATTTACGTACGAATATGAGTTTATGTTCTTCAAAAGACTTATAGTAGACCTTTAGATTAATCTATAGCCGTTGGAATCACTTGATTCGGAGTTATGTGGGAAAAGATATGACGTCGCGAGTTGGTAGAAGGAAACTGGGAGAACACCGGTCGACACATGATCGACCGGTCGACACAAATAACTCTCTGTAAATGGTTCGGTCGACGGCTTGACCAAGCAGTCGACATATTATGCTAAGTTATGTCGACACATTTAGGTTTTTGTCGACCTAATCACTGTTCAAACAGTGAATGCCTTCTATTTTGTCCACGTAAGTCAACATACGTTAGTTTTCTGAATTTGGTGTCTTCTAAGAATTTATAGTAGACTCTTTAAGGAAAAATTTCACATCTTAATCGTCAATAATGGATCAATATAGAGGAAGTTATAGATGTTCAAAGTTGGAACATAAAGTTAAGACTTTATGCAAATTCTGATCTGCATATGATTAATAGGTTTAAGCCATCGATTGGATTAAGAAGGAGACTCAAGTGGATCAACTCAACCTAGCTGCTAAGGTAAGTTAGCATTAAGATTATTTGGCCCTTAAGTGGGACTACATTGCAAAGATTAGGATGATTGTTTGATGTGTGCTGCATGTTTGTTCGCATGATATGTTTGGTGATGTATGCTTATTTTCATGTTATGTGACATATGATTTAAGAGATGTTTTCATGTTCATATGGTCATGCATCATAGTTTTACAAAATGTCTACGAACTATTTTCATGCATGTTTTACAACGTAGTTGGAGGTAGCGAGATATAATTGGTGGTATGGGACGCTAATTATGTTTCGTCTCCGATGAATTAAGAACTTGAATATCAGAACAGTAAAGTAAAGTAAATGGTTATTACAGGCCTGAGCACCTCAAGTAGTAAAGTAGTGAGCTCACGATCAGTAGAAGTTGAAGTAGGTGGAGGGGGTGTTCTTGAGATCCTGTAATATTTCGAAAGATAAAGAAAACATGAAACCTAATAAACGTGAATGTAATCGTGCATTGTTTTTAACGACATAGCATACTCATGCATTGCATGTAATAGTTAAGTTTCTTGCTGAGCTTTAGGCTCATAGTTTAGGCTTTGCAATGTAGGAAATATAATGGAGGAAAGTGACCCGATGACCGACAAAGAATTTAGAACAGAGGGGTGTCCAAATGATACCGTTTATTGAGCAACGACCGATGGGGAGTGATGTATGACACACACAAGTTGTTTTGTAAAAATGTTTTGAACGTTTTGAGATGTAATTAAGATGTGTACCCTTATTTTCGTGTGATGGATTTCAAAGCTTTTGAAATGAATGTATTTTTAAGATGAATGTATTTTAAGTTGAACTATAGTCTTCCGCTGTAAGTTTACGTTATTGAATGATTATGTATTTTTGATAAAGGTGGAATTCAAATGTATGTTTTTATCATTGACGGTTTCCTTGTAAACTGTTTTATGAGTTAAGAATAGTATTCAGAAAATAAAGTAAAATTTTTTCCACCAAAGTAATGTAAGTAAGTAAGTAAGTTAAGAAAAGTAACGGACCGATTCTCGGGTCGCCCGCGAGTAAGCAAAGTAAAGTAAAGTAAGGTGAAGTAAAGTAAAGTAAGGTGAAGTAAAGTAAAGTAAGTAAGAAAGTGAGGTATGGCAGAAAGCGGCGGCACGGGAATCGGGTCGTTACAACCTTCATCATTCGTTGCGTGACATTTTAAAAACATGCATGAGAAAACATTTTTGTATCTTTCATAAAACATGATGCATGGACATATTCATACATATGCATGACATGGTAACATAACTTAAGTACAAACAACATATAATATCAAACATCTCCCAAGTTAACCGTAATAAACATTCATAGTAAACTTGACTTAACTTAACTCTTGACTTATAATAATACATAAACATTAAACAATGTCAATCAAGCACCAATCAAACCCAAAGCACTTGAGTCGGTGTACGGTGCAATACACCCCAACAGAATATCATCAATAATATTATCATAAAAACAAACAATTCCTAAGACATTCTTTACTTAATGGATATCTAAGTAATCAAACACATCAATCTTATGTCCTATCCTTTGTAATGCAGTCCCACAAGGGCCAAACACATGCATGGATTACTTACCTTAGGTTCTTTGCTTCAATAAATGGAATTGATCAACCACCGTTCTCTAATTGACAACCCTAATAAAGAATTACCAAATCAGATTTTAGATATTCTGCCCTGATTTTACAGCCTAGTGTAAAGACAATTACTCACACAATACTGATCTAATGGACTCAAACTATCTTCCATAATCTCCGTTTTGGTGTTAATTGCATTTCATTAGAAGATACAAAAATCAATTAATCACCCGAACATCATGCAAAACGCATAACTACAAAACTGCTCCGAACATTCCAGAATTTAAATCTTTATCTTTACAGCCACTTACGAATTTCATAACTTTTTCTTTATATATTCCATTACAATAATTAAAGTGGCTACCTTTTTATTAGGATGTCTATTACATTTTGTCAGAAGACATAAACTTCAATAAACCAACAGAACATTCCCAAACAATGCAACTATAAAACTGGGCAGAAGAACATTTTCGGATAACTGTTTCTGTTCAAAGAGTAACTTCCAAATTAGATAAATTAATCTGTACAGCTCAAATTTTAGTAAATCGAACGCTATGATCTTTGTTTACGTGTCTACTACAACTTTGTAAAAGGCAATAAACTCAGAAAACCATCACAACAATTCAGAATTTCCAAAATCCTAGAACCTGTCCAGATTCTAATTTTTTTTCGAATAACTTTGCATAAGATTCAAAACAATACACAATTCCAAATCTTATTCTGCTCCGAATTGAAATTACATCTTCTAAGGCTAAATTAAATACCTTAGTATGTGTATAATTTTGGTAGAACCCTTTTCCTTGCTGGGTTTTTCTCTCCTTCTTTACCGATTACTAGAGATAGTGCACAAAACACTCATTTGTTTTGCACAAGTGTTGGCAATTCTTCCAATTCACCCCTTGAGCTCTTTGAATGAGAGAAAACTAGAGGAGAAAAAGATGGTTTCGTGGTCTCCTTATCATGTAAAGGTCTCTTTCATAATAAACAAAAGAGAGAGAAAGAAGGTGGTGGTGTGAAGCTTAAAAAGCATGAGGTGTCATTTTCTATAAATTCATAATTTATGTAACTTTTATCTTATTTCTCCAATTAAAATTTGACACTTCATAAGAAAATCCAAATCCTTTCATAAATTCAAATCGATTATCGATTTTCCATAACTTTCAAACAACACTCATTAACATAATGCATCACATTAAACAAACTTTACACTTAATTATCCTATAAACTTAAACATAAAATGAGGGTTGTTACAATGACCTTATATTACGAGGTTTAGAGTGATTATGGTTATTCACATGATTACATAAAGGATAAATAAGAATTATGGAATTATCAATGTATGTTACTTTTGAGTGGTGCACAAAAATTAAAAGTTTTGCTTCATTTTTTTTATTGGTTAACCAATCATGTTGGAATACCATATATATGTTTATGAATGATGAAAATTTTGAATTGGTAGAGGTTGTGCATATTTCATAAAAGTTGACACAAAAATTGTCAAATCTGTGCAATTTTAGATTTCATATCTGAAACTAATGATAAACTAATCCAATGTCCTAGAACTTTTGTAACATCAAATTAGACACCTTAAGTGACATATAGGCTTTAGATTCATCGTATTTCACGGTGTATAAAACAAAGTTATGATATTTTGAAGTTATCACAAAACAAGGCATTGATTTAGAAACTTATGAATGATATTATGTAATTCACATGAAGGTAATTCATAATTGTGCCTATTACTAGAGAGACTTCCTAATAATAAACATGGTAAGTAGTATTGTGTGTGTTTTGCCCTTAATTAGGTCTACATCATATAACAATAAGAATTGTTTTAATATGTTATTTTATGCTTTATATGTCAAGATGAAATGCACGTATAAAATAATGTAGAAAAACATGATTCAGCTTATGTCATGATGGATTGTTGTTTAATGTTACGAATATTACTTAACTGCTTCACATGTTCATAACGAGCATGTTCACGAACATCTGATGGATCATGTTTTCTAGAAAGTTAGAAACATAATATGAAAATGGTAGCTCAAGGTTGAGTTCAAATAACCAACGAAAGACAAAGATAAAAGAAAGAAATGGAAAGTTACATAAATGACATTGGAAAGGGGTTTGAGTTGGTTGTCCCGATAGGTGGACTCAAGTTTTTGGTCTCACTATCCTTGGAATCGAGATGGCTGTCTCCTTAGGTGGACTCAAGTTTTTAGTCTCTCGTTCGTTGCAAAGAATCTCCAATGATGAAAAAGTATAGAAATTAAAGGAAAGAAAGACCTAGAATAAAATTTTTTTATGAGAACTTGTTTTCTGCTATAGGTAAAAAAATATATTTTGAGCTAGGAAGGACATTACATAAGGGTTCAAAGGTTTAGGGTTCTAAGTTCCAGGATTCATGGTTCATGGTTCATCCCCTTGAATGAATGTCATGCATTTAAATTTGACGTTGGCTGGAACAATAATGTCGCATAATTGAGAAGTTCTTAAATATATATGCTTAGTTTTTTTAAACTTCTTTGCTCGAGCCCCTGTCATAGGACCTTCCCTGCTTGCACTGGTTGTATTTAGTTCTTCCCCTTTGATCTTCGCAATGTACTCATCACAAGGTTCAGGGTTCGGGGTTTAGGCTTCTCGGCTTATAACGTTCAAGGGTTGCAAGAGTTCTAGGATTCTAAGGTTCAGGGTTAAGGGTTCCAGGGTTCAAGGGTTCTTGGCTGAAGAGTTTAGGGTGCACGATTTCAAGGTTCAGTGTTCCAGGGTTATAGGGTTCATGGTTATGGCTACAACTTTCAAGGGTTCCAGGGTTATAAGGGTTCCAGGATTCTAAGGTTCATGATTTCAAGTTCAGGATTAAGGGTTCTAGGGTTTAAGGGGGATTTAGGGTTCTAAAGTTATAAGGTCCCAAGGTTCAGGATTCAGTGTTCAGGGTTCACTGTTTATGGTTCAGGGTTTCAGGGTTCCATGGCTCAGGTTTTTAGGGTCTAGGGTTTAGGGTTCCATTTTAGGGTTCAGAGTTCAGGGTTCAAAGATTCCAAGGTTCAAGGTTACGATTTGAAGGTTCAGGGCTCCAAGGTCGATGGTTTAAGGTTCAAGGTTCAAGGTCTTGAGGTTCAATGGTTCACAAAAAAGGATTCTAGGGTTCAAGGTTCAAGGTTTAGGGTTTAGGTTTTAGGTTTCTAGGGTTAATGGTTCAAGGGTTTTAGTGCTCCAAGGTTCTTAGGTTCAAGGTTTAGCATTCTAGGGTTTAGGGTTTAATGCTCCAGGTTTTAGGGTTCAGTGTTCAGGATTCAGGGTTCCAAGATTCTAGGTTCAAGGATTCAAGGTTAAGGGTTTTTGGGTTCAAGGGTTCAAGGAATCTAGGGTTCAAGAGATCAAGGTTTAGTGTTCATGGTTCAGGGATCTAGAGTTCAAGGTTTAGTGGTCAAGGTTTAGTGTTCAAGGTTTAAGGTTTCAGTGTTCAGGGTACCAAGGTTCCTTGGTTTGGTTTCCAAGGTTCAGTGTTCAGGGTTCATGGTTTAGGGTTTAGGCCTATGTTTAAGGTTCCAAGGTTATGGGTTCTATGGTTTATGGCCCCATGGTTTAAGGTTTATGGTTCTATGGTTCATGGTTCAAGGTTAGGGTTCAGGTCCCAAGGTTCAGGGTTCAAGGTTCTACTGTCTAGGGTTCAGGGTTCTAGGGTTCAAGGTTTTGGTTTTTAGGGTTCAGGGTTCCACGATTCCATGGTTCTAGGGTTCTAGGTTTTGGTTTTCAAGGTTAAGGTCTAAGGTTTAAGGTTCATGGTCCTAAGGTTTATGGTTCAAGGATTCCAGATTCAGGGTTCTAGGGTTCAATGTTCAGGGTTCCAGAGTTTCAATGTTCGGTGTTCAGGGTTTAGGGTTAAGGGTTCCATGGTTTAGGGTTCACAATTCTGGGGATTTGGGGTTCAAGGTTCAGGGTTTAAAGGTATAAGTTTCAGGGTTTAAGGTTTTAGGGTTTAGGGTTTAAGGTTCCAAGGTTACAACGTTGCGGGGTTCCAAGGTTAAAGGTTCAGGGTTTAGGGTTAAGAGTTTAGGTTTTAGGGTTCAAGGGTTTAATGGGTCAAGGTTCAAGGGTTAAAAATTTTAAGGGCTCTTGGATTTTAGGGTTCCAGGATCTTAGGTTTAAAGTTCAAGGGTTTAGGGTAAAGGGTTCTATAGTTTATGGGTTTAGGGCTCTAGAGTTTATGTGTTCCAAGAGTCACGGTTCTAGGGCTCACGGTTCAGGGTTTAAAGTTCCAGGGTTCGTTCAAGGTTCGAGGTTTAAGGTTCTGGATTTAGGGTTCAAGGTTCTAGAGCTCGGGGTTCAAGGTTCCAGGGTTTTAGGGTTTTACGATTCAGGTTCTAAGGTTAAGGGTTCTAAGGTATCCGTGTTTAAGGTTTCCAAGGTTCCAGAGTTCACTGTTCAAAGGTTCTAGGCTTCAAGGTTTAATGTTCCAAGTTAAGGGTTCAAAGTTAAGGGTTTTAGAGTTCAAGGGTTTCACGGTTCGAAGTTCAGAGTTAAGGGCTCAAGCAATTATGGGGTCCAAAGTTAAGGGTTTAAGGTTCTAGTTTTTCAAGTTCAACGTTCCAAGGCTCGGGATTCAAGGTTCTCGGTTCAGGGTTTCAGGGTTCTTAGGATCTATGGTTTCACAGTTCCAAGGTTCAGGTTTAAGGGTTCTAGGCTTCAAGGGTTCCAGTATTTAGGGTTGTTCAAGGTTTAAGAGTTTTAGGGTTCCAGTATTCAAGGTTTAAGAGTTATAGAGTTCTAGTATTCAGGGTTTAGGGTTCAAAGTTTAAGAGTTATAGAGTTTAAGGGTTTAGGGTGCAATGTTCAGGGTTTAGGATTCTAGGGTTCGGTGTTTCAAGGTTTATGGTCGAAGGTTTTTTGGGTCAATGTTCCAATCCTTCAAGGTTCCATGGTTGAGAGTGCAAGATTTAGGGTTCTAGAGTTTAGAGTTAAGAGTTCAAGGGTTCCAAGGTTCAAGGTTTATGTTTCAGTGTTCGAAGGTGCAAGGTTCCAAGTTTAGTGTGTAAGAGTTTTAAGGTTCTAGGGTCCAGGGTTACAAGGTTCAGGGTTCAAGGTACGAGGGTTCTAGGGTTCCAGGGTTACGAGTTTAGGATTTATGGTTTACTGTTTTGGTTATAGGATTCTAGGGTTCAAAGTTCTTGGGTTTAAGGCTTCTAGGGTTCTTGGGTTTATGGTTTAAGGTTCTAGGGTTCAAGTATTAAGGTTTACGGTTCTAGTGTTCCAGGGTTCAGGGTTTTAATGTTCAGGGTTTCATGATTAAAGGTTAAGGGCTCAAGGGTTCCAGGTTTCACAATTCACGGTTCATGGTTTAAGAGTTCTATGGTTTCAGGGTTCCAGGGTTTAGTGTTTAGTGTTCAGGGTTCGAGGATTCTGGGTTCCAGTTCCAGTTCAAGGTTCAAAATTTCCAAGGTTCCATGGTTCAAGGGTTCCAAGATCCTAAGGTTCTAGTGTTTGAGAGTTTAGGGTTAGAGTTTAAGGTTCCAGAGTTCAGAGTTCAGGATTCAAGGGTATCAAGGTTTGTGTTTTTAAGGTTAAGGACTCCAAGGTTTAGAGTTTCAGGTTCAGAGTTCAGGACTCAGGGTTTAGGGTTTTAGGATTATAGGGTTCAATGGTTGGGTTCGAGGATTCAAGGTTAAGGATTCTAAGGTTCAACAATTTAAGTTTTTAGGGTTGAGGGTTTAAGGGATCTATTGTTCTGGGTCTCCATAGTTCAAGGTTTAGTGTTCAGGTTCAAGGTTCTGTTGTTCAAGGTTCCAAGGTTCAGAGTTCAAGAGTTGCAGGGTTCAGGGTATAAGGTTTAGGGTTCTAGTGTTCAGGGTTTGGGTTCAAGGGTTCCACGGTTCAAGTGTTCCTAGGTTCTAGGGTTCAGGGTTCTAGGGTTCAGAGTTAAGGTACCAAGGCTCCATGGTTTATAATTTAGTCTTCCGATGTTTAGGGTTCCAATGTTAAGGGTTTAGAGTTCTAGGGTTCAGGGTTTTAGGGTTTAGGGTTCAGAGATCAAGGGTCCATGTTTCAAGGTTCTAGGGTTCCACGGTCTAGGGTTCATGGTTCTAGGGTCAAGGGTTCCAAGGTTTGGGGTTCACGAGTTAAGGATTCCTTGTTATATGGTTTAAGGTTTTCAACGTTGTAAGTTTAATGTTCAAGGTTTAATGGGTTTTAGGGTCCAAAGTTCAGGGTTCAAGGGTATAGGATTTAGGGTTTAAAGGTTCAAGGGGTTAGAGTTATGGGTTCTAGATTCAAAGGCTCATGATTTAGGATTCCAAGGCTCAGGTGACACAAAATTAAAATTGAAGGCGGTTTTGGTGAAGGTTGGCCGATTTTATGGAGGTCAGAATGTGTTCGGAGATGCGGAATTTATGGCTGATTTTCAGAGAGTTTCATGGAGGATAATGATCACGAAATGGAGGGAAGAGCTAAATGAAACTTGCTACCAACCTTTCTTCCTTGCAAGGATGATGGAAAGCAGAAAGAAAAACTCAACTTACTATCTCAAAAGTAAGCTAAATTAAAGGTTCTTCTTTGACGGCCGGATATGACTCACCGTAGTTCGATCGGAATGGAGCTAAGGAAATGAATTCAAAAGAAATGCCAACGTACTCTAATTTTCAGTATCACAAAGCTGAATTTACAACTATGCTCAAGTGAGGTATTTCAAGATGAGTGACTACATTCGTCTTCAAAATAAAAAAGGATGGAAACTAATTGTACAGACTTCTTTGCAGCTAAGTAACATCACATGGAGGAAAATAAACTTCCTCAACGTGAAGGGAGAGAGTTGGCTGTCCCCTTAGGTGAACTCAAGTTTGTGGTCTCTCGTTCCTTACTAGGAAGCCCCAATGATAAGGAATGATAGAAATTTAAGAAATGAAAGACCCAGAATAAAACGAAATGAAAAGTTTCACTTATGCATATCATGTACATGTTCATGCATATCTTATACTACTTACTGAGTCTTATGCTCATAGATGACTTTTATAATGTAGGTGAGGAAGACGTAAATTGAGAGGTGTACGAGATGGATCGATTTGTTCATGGGGTGGCCGATGTTGTTCGAGTGGATTTTGACCTATGGGCAATGATTTTGAAGAATCATAAATAATGATTTTGACCTGTGGGAAAAGAATTTTTCAACTTTGTACATATAGCTTGTAAATAGTTTATTAAACCTAACATCTTGTAAATATGTTTTAAGTAACTTTAGTTTTCATGTATGCCTTAAAGAATTTTTACAAGTAAATGTTTTCCGCTGCAATTAAAACAAAATGAAGAACATATTTTGAGCTAGGAAGGACGTTGAGGTAATGCTCCCAAAGATTGATTGAACACTTCAGTTTGGCCATAAGTTTGAGGATGAAATGAGGTACTAAAGAGCCTAGTACCAATCTTTCCCCATAATGTCTTCCAAAAAATGACTCATAAACTTTGTGTCTTGATCCAAGACAATTGATTTAGAGATGCCATGCACTCTCACCACTTCTTTGAAAATAAGATCAACAACATGAGAAGAATCATCCATTTTAGAGCACAGAATAAAATGAACCATCTTGGAGAATCGGTCAACTGATACTAGAATTGAATCTTTTCTACTAGCTGTTCTTGGTAGACCAGGTACGAATTCCATCAAGGTTTCTTCTCAAGGATTATTTAAAACTGGCAATGACATGTAAAGACCCTGAGAGAGAACCTTACTTTTTGCCTTCTTACATATGATGCGTGTCACTACCACCTTGTGCACATCTTTAGCCATTTTCAGCCAAAATAAATGCTCTTTTTGTGTTTCATGGTCTTTTTCTCTAAAAAATAACTAGCGAAATCTCTACAATGAGCTTCACTCACAAATGATTCTTGAATGTTTCTCCGAGGTAAAAAATGATTCTTAAACCTCAAACCCATCTTGTAAGTAAAATAAATTTTTGACCTTTCCCTTGCATTTGTCCAAGTGAAGTCCAAAGTCCAAAACATCTTAATATGCATCTTTTATTCAATCAAATCCAAGAAATCTAGATTTAAGTTAGTTAGTAAAGTGTACCTTCTTGATAATGCGTCGGCCACCACATTCACTTCTCCTTTTTTGTATTTAATCACATAAGGATACCTCTTGAAGTATTCTACCCATTTGGCATGTCTCTAGTTAAGCTTACATTGACTCTAAATGTGCTTCAAGACTTGATGATCGGTATGAATTATGAACTCCTTTAGTAACAGGTAATGCTGCCACACTTCCAATACTCTCATCACTGCATAGAATTCCTTGTCATTTTTTGAATGATTAAGAGAGACTCCTTTAAAGAAGGGCCCCAATGCCTATTTCGGATGCATCACACTCAACCTCAAAAAGTTTAATGCATAATGCCAATAACGGGGCATTGCACAATAAATTTTTAATGGATTCAAATACTTCCTACAAGTACGACTCCACACAAATTCTCTTCTTTTTTTGTGCAATCAGTTAGTGGAGCCATAATTGCACTAAAAATTTTGATGAAACGTCGATATAAAGAAGCAAGGCCATGAAAACTCCTTACCTCCAATATGCTTTTAGGCTCTAGCCATTCCTTGATGGCTTGTACTTTTGCTTCATCCACGGCCAATCCATGCTTAGAAATAATGAAACCAAGGAAGTGTACCTCATTTTGCAATAATGTACATTTCTTAAGATGTCCATAAAGTTTTGCTGCCCTTAAGGCAGAAAACAAGGCACAAAGATGTTCTAGGTGACTCCAAGTTCAAGCTATATACCAAGATGTTGTCAAAATATACCACAATGAACTTACCCAAGTAGTCCTTAAACACATAATGCATGAAGTGCATAAATGTGCTAGCGCATTAGATAAACTAAATGGCATTACCATCAACTCGTATAGTTCATACTTAGTTTTAAATGTTGTCTTACATTCATCACCTTCTCTCATGCATATTTGGTGATATCCGCTCTTTGAATCTACCTTAGAAAATAGTGAGGCTCCACTTAGCTCATCAAGCATGTCTTCAAGTCTTGGAATTGGAAATTGGTACTTGATGGTTTTTTGGTTGATGGCGTGGCTATCTATGCACATCCTCATAAATCCATCTTTCTTTTGGACAAGTAGGGAAGGAACAACAGAGGGACTCAAACTTTCTCGCACTTGTTTGTGAAATTCCTTGACCTTTTCTAGATTCATCCGATAAGTTGGTCGATTAGGTAGTTAGTGAATCCATCGTGCATGGCCTTCTTGTTAAACTGCCAGGGCTAGCTCGCATTCATAGGCACAATATCACACAACATTGAGTCTTTATATCCACCAATGGAAAAATCAATGCTTTCTTGAGTGGTTACCTTCAAACCTTTTTTTATTCAACCAATTCGGGCAATAAGGAGTAGAATTATAACAACCCTCGTATATTTTAAGAATTATGATTTTAAAATGAAAGTGTTTAAGATTTTTCTTTATGAATGTTGGTTACGATTGTGAATAATTGGAAGAAGAATACTCTGTCTAGGGTGTATCACATTGTGCACCGGCCCAAGTGTTTGGGTTTGATAGGTGTTTGTTTGAAGTCCATTGTTTGATGGTTGCTAGGTTTAAGTAAAGTAATGAAGTAAGTTTGGTTAAATACACTAAAGGATTACCTTCAAGTAAGATCCGGTCGACCCCAGGATTTAGGAGGGGTGGACACAAATAGAAGTTTTGGTCGACCCAAGGATCGAAGAGGAATGATTTCGGTCGACCCCAGGATCAGAGAGGGGTCGACACAATTATAATGCTTTCGGTCGAACCCATGATCGAAGAGGGGTCGACACTTTGTTTACCGGTCGACCCCAGGATTAGGAGGGTCGACACAATAGGACCTCCAGAACGCTTTCGGTCGACAAGATCAAAGAACACAACTGGAACTTTCGGTCGACCCCAGGACCGAGCGATCGACACAAGTCGTTCTCGGGAAACACTTTCGGTCGACACAACAGACGAGCGGTCAACACAAATGACTCTAGGGAATAGATTGGGTCGACACAATTGGACAAGCGGTCGACACATTCATGAATGCCGTTGAAAAGTCAGCAAAAACGTGGGGAAATCCGATCGGTGGACGTAAAGAAAAGGTTAATTTTTGTTTAATCAAGAAGATAAGAAGGCATGGTCTGCCATTCCCCTACCAGCATGATTGTTTCTCCCTATTTTACTGTAAGTTATCACGTCTTGATAAGGGAGAGGGAGATTGAGAAAGAAAAGAAGTTATGTGAGAGAAAGTAGAGAGAAAAGAGAGATATCTCAGAGGAGAGGAGGAAAACTCTGAAGTTTTTGTGAAGCTAAGGTTCAAGGTAATTTTTCTGTCCTCTGATTTTTCTTCTAAGTTCAGTGAGGATAATATGATAGTAGTATTTGAATTGGTGGATAAATATGAATGATTTCATGTTAATTTCTGTGAAATCGGTTAATTATGCGCAAGGTTAGGGTTTTTGAGATTAGGTCAAATGGTAGCTCGAATTTGAGTTTATGTCCTTTATAAGAGTTAAAGAAGGCTCTTAGACTAATTCATAGCCGTTAGAATCACTCAATTCAAAGCTATGTAGACAAAGTTATTGGCATTGCAAGTTAGTGTACGAAAACTGGGAAGAGTTTGGATCGATCCTTGTAGTTTGGGTCAACCGATTCTCAAATTTAGAAAGGCAAGCTCTCTGTTGTGTCGACATGGGTCGACCCCTTATAGTTTGGGTCGACCCAATTGGGGTTCAAACAGTGGATGCCCTCTGTTTTGTCCACATAAGTCGACATGCGTTAGTTTTCTGAATTTGGTGTCATCTAAGAAGTTATAGTAGACTCCTTAAGGAACAATTTGATGCCTTAATCATCAGGAATGGATCATTAACGAGGAAGTGATAGTAATTTGAAGTTGGAATAGAAAGTTAAGACTTTATGCAAATTCTGATCCGTATATGATTTATATATTTAGGTCATTTATTGGATTAAAAAGGAGCTCAAGTGGATTGATTCAAGAAAGCAGCTAAGGTAAGTTAGCATTAAAATTATTTGGCCCTTAAGTGGGACTACATTGCAAAGAATAGGATGTATGTTTGATGTGTGCTGCATGTTTGTTTTCATGACATGTTTGGTGATGTATGTTTACTTTCATGTTATGTGATGTGATTTAAGTGATGTTTTCATAGTCACATGGTCATGCATCATAGTTTTACAAAATTTCTACGAACTATTTTCATGCATGGTTTTACAACGTAGATGGAGGTAAACGAGGTATAATTGGTGGTATGGGACTCTAATTATATTTTGTCTCCGATGAATTAAGAACTTGAATATAAGAAACAGTAAAGTAAATGGGTATTACAGGCCTGAGCACTCTAAGTAGTAAGTGGGCCCAAAATCAGTACAAGTTGAAGTAGGTGGAAGGGGTGTTCTTGAGATCCTGTAATATTTCCAAAGATAAAGAAGATATGAAACCTAAGAAACGTGAATGGAATTGTGCATTGTTTTAACGACGTAGCATAATCACGCATTGCATTTTATAGTTATGTTTCTTACAGAGCTTTAGGCTCATAGTTTAGGCTTTGCAATGTAGGGAATGTAATGGAAGAAAGGGTGCTAATGACTGATCAAGAAGTTAGAGCAGAGGGGTTTCCAAATGATACGGTTTATTGAGCGATGACCGACGGGGAGTGATGTATGACACACACAAGTTATTTTATAAAAATGTTTCGAATGTTTTGAAGATGTAATTAAGATGTAAACCCTTATTTTGGTGTGATGGATTAGAAAGCTTTTGAAATGAATGTACTTTGAACTATATTCTTCCGCTGTAAGTTTACGTTATTAAATGCTTATGTATTTTGATAAAAGGTGGAATTCAAATCGTTGTTTACAAAGAGTGTATGCATGTTTTAATTCGACGGTTTTCCTTTAAACTATTTTATGAACTAAATATAGTAGTTTTTAGAAATTTAAAGTAACGAGTTTTCCACCAAAGTAATGTAAGTAAGTAAGTAAGTAAGCAGTAAATGACCGGTTCTCGGGTCGCCACCGAGCAAGTAAAGTAAGAAAGTAAAGTAAAGTAAAGTAAGTGAGGAAAGCAGCAGGCGGCGTCCTGGGAATCGGGTCGTTACAAGAATGCACGGTAATTTGAAGTCCAAGTTTCTCCACTAAATTGGTAGAAGCCACATTGGTGCAACTTCCTCCATCAATTATAAGGGAGTAAACTTTGCCCTTGATCAAGCAACGAGAATAGAAAATTTTTCTCTTTGTTGATTCGTACCTCCAAAATGAGAGGACAAGACCCTTCGAATTATCATTTGCAAAGGTCCTTAGTAAGCATATCAAACCTCCTCTTGAATGACCTCCTCCTCAATTTGTTGATATGGATCTTCATTATCGCTAATAATTTCTCCTGATTCCTCTTGTCCAAGCATAACTCTCTTGTCAGGATATTGATTAGAAATATGCCCCAACCCTAAACACTTGAAAAATTTTACCTCTTGTGACCTTTGTTTAGGATCAAGAATGAGGTTCTTTTCACCTGTTGCTTTGTTGGGCCAACTTTTAGAAGGTAAGCTCTTGTCTTCTATCTTCGGTAATGGCTTAGTAGTTTGAATGGTTTTTTTGGTAAATCGAGAGTTAACTCCTTTGCTTTTCCTCTTAATTTGGTGCTCCACTTTGAGTGCTAATTGTATCACGTCATCCATGGAATCATATGTATACAACTGCACTGCATCTGTTCCCTGGTTCTTCAAGTCCACACTGAATGCAAAGCGATTCAAATTTTGTTACATAATCTTCAACGGATAGTTGATTTTGCCGCAACCTTGCAAGAGTAGAAAAACCTCTTGTTTGTAGTGCTTCGGTACAAATTGCTTTTCCATAATATCACGTAGTTCTCGCCAACTAAGTGCATCTCCTAAGTTTTCACGTCTTTGTTGTACTTTTAGACTTTCCCACCAAAGGCTTGCATACACTTTGAATTCCATTGTAACAAGTTGGATCTTAGCATGGTCGAAGTAGTCATAGCAGTCAAAACTTTGTTCCACTTTATCCAGGCAATTTAAAAAGAAATGATCATTGGATACAACATCAAAAGAAGGCATGTTCATCTTGAGATTCTGTAAAATCACACTCAACCATAATCACCCAATGATTATTACAGATTGTGATGCCTTCTATATATAGACTCCTAAAGGCATTAATTTGTGACTCTAAAGAAAATATACAACTTTTGAAGAGAGATAACTCCTCAAAGTTACAGCTTTGTAAATAGATATAAAAGAAAGACACAACCTTTGAAGAGAGAACTCTTCATATACACAACTCTTACAGAGTTACAATGTTTCAAAAGTCACCAAAAGTGATATCTTTTGGAAACATTGCAATCTTATTATGACTCCAGCAAATGAAACATTTGAAATGTATGCTCTCTTATTATTTATGGAGGTAGTTACACTAATGTAGCCTCTCATGACCTTGTAGACAAATTGGGGATTGAAACTATGGCACATCCGAGCCCTTACAAATTGAAGTGGCTGAATGATAAGGAAGACATCAAAGTAACCAAGCAAGTGCAATGTGAGTTCTCTATTGAAGGCTACAAAGAAAAGGTATTATGTGATGTTGTACCTATGAGTGCTTGGCACATACTTTTGAAAAGACCATGGCAATTTGACAAAAAAATTATGCATGATGGCTACACCAATCAATATTTATTCAAGTTTGAACGGAGAGGCATCAAACTAGCACCACTAGATCTAAAGCAAATTGCTAAGGATCAGGTTACAATGAGAGAATGTATGGCTAAAATAAATTTTCTTATGTCTAGAAAGGAATTGTTTAAGTCTATCAAAAATAGTGTTCCCTTTGTGATGATCTTGTTCCGGGAAAGAGTTGAGGAAATTGGAAAGATTGCTAAGGAGGTTTTAATCTTGCTTGAGGAGTATCAAGATGTGTTTCCGGAAGAGCTACCTCTAGGGTTGGCACCCTTACATGGTATTGAACATCAAATTGACCTTCAACCGGGTGCAGTGTTACCTAACCGGCTCTCTTATAGAATGAACCCTGAGGAAGCAAAGGTTTTACGAAATCAGGTTCAAGAACTTCTATCTAGAAGTTATATTCGTGAATCAATGAGTCCTTGTGCAGTTCCTACTCTTTTGGTCCCTGAAAAGGATGGGAGTTTTTGCATGTCTATGGATAGCCGATCCATCAACCAAATTAATATCAAGTATAGGTATCTGATTCCTAGACTTGAAGACTTGTTGATGAACTTAGTGAAGCTGCTTACTTCTCTAAGGTAAACTTGTAGAGTGGTTACCATCAAATACGAATGCAAGAAGGAGACGAGTAGAAAACCACATTCAAAACAAAGTTGGACTCTTTGTATGGTTAGTGATGCCTTTCAGATTATCTAATACTCCTAGTACTTTCATGAGATTGATGCATTTTGTACTTAAAGATTTCTTGGGAAAATTTGTGGTGGTATATTTTGATGACATCTTAGTTTAGAGCTCAAATTTGAATACTCATCTTGATTATCTTAGAATGTTGTTCGATACTCTTTGGGCTACTAAGTTATTTGGAAATTTGAAGAAGTGTGCCTTTGTGCAAGAGAAGATTCACTTTCTAAGGTTCATCATCTCTAAAGAAAGCATGGAGGTAGATGATTCAAAAATTAAAGCTATCAAAGCTTGGCCTACTCCCAAGAGCATCAAAGTTAGTGACTTATCTTTGTATGATGCAGGAGATTCGAGGAAGAATCTTTTCAAGGAAGGAGAGACTGATGTTGTGACATACCGTTCTTTAAAAATAGCGATAAAATTTTTCTTTTTAAAATCTTGTTCAAAACTCTTGATTTAAAATCGTAGTGAAAGCGTAAAGCATTAAAAACTGTAAAAAATGTGATACCATCATACTTATAAAACACGTAATATAAATACATATCAAAATATTATTTCGTTCAATACATGTCATAGATAGGCAATACCACAAAACATTCAAGCATTGCCCATCAAATTACTTAACATAAGTTCTTAACATAATAGTTCAAAACACGACAATTCATTCAAACAAGTTTGTATAAAACTTAATAAAATATTTAAAACTTCTTTCTTCCTTCACCCACGGGTCGTCACTCGGTTTCGTAAACATCCCGCTCCAAAGTAGCTCCATCGACGTATCATGGCACGTGATGAGGACTAAATTCCTCATCCCGAGCTTCATCACCTACATCAAAAAAACCTTAACTAATGAGCCTAAAGCTCAGTAAGAAATCATATCACCTACATGCTTAAAATGCTAATGTCATGCTTAAAACCATGTTTCATTTTATTCTTTATCTTGATTCTTAACTTGATACTTGATCTTTACTTAATAGGCGGGCACACGTAAGGGAGAGAATGACACCATCTGGCCTTCCTCACGGGCAGCTCACAGAGCACCATCTGGCCTGCTCGCAAAGGCAGTTAATTCAACTCCACCCCTGAGTTTTCTTAATCTTGATATTTACTTGGTTGACATTTTTCATACATCGTATGAGAGAATTCTCGGGATAGGTTATTAGCACCATCTGGCCTCTCTTGAGACAGCTCTCCCCATATCTCATTCTCAACATACGGTTGGGCGACGTTTTTAAATCATGCATAACAAAATACTTTCGTAACTTTTCTTAAAATATGATGCATGAATATGAATGCATTCATAACTTGATTATTTATCATAAAAGTACATACTCGTGACCATAATATCATTCAAGAATTCAATGCACAAACATCTCCAAGATAATCATAAGTTTACTTTTATCGTTCATTTCGTGCTTTAAGTACTTAGGCGTTACTTATAGCATACACATCACAATTCAATGTCACACAAACACCAATCACACCCATATTATTGGGCCGGTGCACGGTGGGATGCACCCCAAACAAATTTCATACATATATAACTATAACGTATTCATTTCATGCTTAATAATTTAACATTTTAACATTTCTCAATCATTCAATCACATCAACCTCAGTCCTACTCTTTGTGATGTATGCCCCAAAGGGCAAAACACATGCAATGAGTTCTTACCTCGTTTCCAAGCTGAACTCATGCTCACTTTCCTTTAATTTCCTTGACTTGTCTTCAAGAACACCTTAAGAATTACAATTAACTAAATTAAGTACCCAATATTTTATTTTTGTTTTTCACCTAGCTTTCGGGGCTCATAACTCTTTCTATACTTATCCAAATTCCATATAATTGGTATCAATCTCTTCCTTATTTTGTCTACTACATTTCACACAAAAAAGTTGTGGCCGAATTCATAGCAGAAGACCCTTAAAATTGACATGACCAAAACCTGTCTGTAATATCTGAAACTGAAATTTTTGAAACTCCCTTCTCATTTTTTTTCTTACATGCAAAACCATAATACCTCTCTTCCATCCTAAAACTCAAGATTTTCATGTGTTCTATCAAATTAATACACATGCATGCTTGTTTGTCACTTATTCAAGACATAAAATCCCTAAATCATCCAAATAAGCTGAGGGACATGAAATTCTTACCTTGTTTTCAAGAATTTGTTGCTGCAAAACACACCCACAACACCAATGTGGGGGTTTGAGAACAAACTCACCATTTTCCTAGAGAGTATTTGGGAGGAAAAACTATCTGCAAAAGGGGAATGAGGGAAGGGAGGCTGCCCTATTACTTTTAGCACTAAAGGTTGCAGGAATTTGAAGGGTCAAGGCTACATAATGAGTTTTTGAACAATTTTAGGCATGGAAGACGAAGAGTTTTCGGATATCATCAAGGAGCGGTTGACACTTTAAACAAGGTGTCGACCAGTTCTACACAAGGTGTCAACCTATCACTGTTCATAGGTCTACCTTTTTAGCTTGAAAAGTCAAGGTGTCGACCGCTTGTGTCAAAGTGTCGATCGGTTTTCAAACCCGAGAGTTTTAAGGTGTCGACCGGCAATTAGGGTGTCTACCGCCAGTTAAAACTTTCATAAATTTTGTCATACAACTTATATTTCTATGATTAAAACGTCATTATTTTTATTATTAAGTACATTTTAACTTTGTAGAAGACATAAACTTCAAATTCATAGAGTAAAGATATTAATTATACGAAACACTGAATATTGCTCAAAAGTTCATATCTCCTTAGTCCAGTTTTCATTTGTCAACTTTTAACGTGCATAAATTTTGCACCCCAACTCCAATCGAGTTGTTCAACCTATAAATCTTCTTCTTTTGATGTCTTATATAATTTCTTAGAAGATTACTTTGTCACTGAAGCTCATATTACTTTGTTCAACCTATTACTTTCANCAAAAGTTCATATCTCCTTAGTCCAGTTTTCATTTGTCAACTTTTAACGTGCATAAATTTTGCACCCCAACTCCAATCGAGTTGTTCAACCTATAAATCTTCTTCTTTTGATGTCTTATATAATTTCTTAGAAGATTACTTTGTCACTGAAGCTCATATCTAGCATGATAAAACGGGAAAACTGAAACTACCCAGTTATCGATTTTCAACCTGGTGGTTGTTACTAACTATAAATTTCCAAAACCCATAACTTTCTCTACAAACCTCGAAATTGAGTAATTTTTATTGCCATAGTTCCATCAACAAGTATATTAAATTTCATGAGAAGAACTTAAATTGATTTGAATGACTTAAAATCTCTGAAATTGTCTAATCTTAACATTGTGCAAAGGTGGTTCGCCTTGCAAGGGTAGACCGGTTGCTAACGTAGGTCGACCGGACCAAGTTCCTCATGACCAAGGTGTCGTCTGATACTATTCATAGGTCAACCAGTCCTTCATTCACAACCTTCCGTTTTCCATTTTCTCAAACTTTCATTCAACACTTAAACTGATTTAATCCAACTTTCACATTGACCTTACTTTATCAACTACCAATTCTAACAATTGAATTCCAGCAAGTTAATCGTCATTTCATACCCTTAATCATAATTGAAATATAAGATGATACACTTATAAGACTTTGAATTATGATGAAAGGGTCGGGTGTTACCACACGGTTGAAACTCTGGCATTTTCCTTTGTTTTCATCCACTTTTCACCTCCAACACTTAACAACTTTTATTCTAACATCCAACCTTGTTACCAAATCATCTAAATTACTATTTCAAAAGTGTAACACCACCTCAACATCCATCATCCCTTAACACATATTGTACACTTGCCATGACGTTCTATATTCATATGGGCTTAGGTTACCCAGAAAAGTAGGGTGTTACAGATGTGACACGAAATTGAAATTGAAAGACGATTTTGGTGAAGGTTGGTCTATTTTATGGAGGTCGAAATGTGTTCAGTGATGAGGAATTTATGGCTGATTTTTGGAGAGTCTGATGTAGGATATGATCACGAAATGAAGGGAACTTGCTACTAACCATTCTTCCTTGCAAGGATGATGTAGAGCAGCAATAAAAACTCAAATTACTCAAAAGTAAATTGAATTGAATGTTCTTCTCAGACGGCCGGATATAACTCACCGGAGTTTGATCGGAAAGAAGCTTAAGAAATGAATTCCAAATAAATGCCAATGTACTCTAATTTTGAATATCACAAAGCTGCTTACAACCATCCTCAAGTGAGGTATTTATCGTCTCTAAGTAGCTGAAATTATAGCCACATTCAGTTGAATGAATCAACCCAAATATAGTGACTACATTCAACTTAAAAAAAAAAAGGAAAACTGAATTCTAGCAATAAGTTAGCAGCTAACTAATATCACATGGAGGAGAATAAACTTCCTCAATGTGAAGGGAGAGAGTTGGCTACTAATAAAAAAGTAGCAACCAATAAAACCCATAAGAAACACATACAACTATACTCATATCATTCGATGTGAACGAAATTAAGCATGAAATGAGCTAATACTAAAGATAAAGTTAGTAAATGAAATAGTATTGCATGAGCCATGTAATGCTAGAAACCAGATGCACTATTTTCTCGGTCTAGAAAATCGGGTGCACCATCTTCTCGATTCCATTTCACTTCTTGTCCTTGATCCATCCATGAAATAAGATGCTTGGAATGCTCTTGATCATTAGAAGAAGGCGCCTTGAATGATATTATATTAGATAAGATCCTTGCAAAAAGAACAAATAAATTAGGAAATTCTTTGGCTCGGCTTCGGGTAATGGCACCTTGAGGAAGGAGAACCTGAGGCATGTCATGTTGCAGATCAAATAGTGATACAAGACCAAATTGCAAGGAAGTGGAGGCCAAAGGACAAGGTCAAGAACCAAGAAAATGCATGAACCTCTATGTGGATTAGTGGAGCAAATTGAAATGAAAGAATCTATTCAGCATCAAAACAAAAAGCTTATTATCTTAAGTGTTGAAGAAGATATTGATATAATGTTGGTGGACAAGGATACAAGCCCAAGAGCCCAAGCTTAGTACAAGATAGTGAAGGGACAAAGAAAATGTGAAAATACATGCAACTTTTCTTAACTCAAACTTTAAATTGATCAGTAAGAATATATTGGCAGATTCGAAAACCTTCCCAAAGTTATTTCAAAAACATTTTTTCACAAAAGTTTTAGTTGGCTTCAAGACCTTTTGGGAGTGGGCTGATCATAAAAATCACACAAATTACCGAAACAAAAGTGCCCTACAACAATTCCCAAAATTCTTTCTTTTATTACATTATTTAATTAAGTTTCCTAATTACTCTGTGTTTCCTAATTTACTTGTTGTTATTTTAGAAAGTGTGTAGCCTATTTAAAAGCATCCAAGCTATTGTAATAGGATACAACTTTTATGATTATTGAACTTTGGGTTTTTTGGAGAGAATTTTCTCTTTGGTTCTTTGCGAAGAACTCGATCTTCATCAAGTTAATTCTTGATAGATCAAATTTGATAACTTTGGTTCTTACCGACAAGTTCGGTCTGGGTCAAGCTCCTTGTTTGATAACTTAGGTTCCATCGGCAAGGTTTGATTGGGGTCAAGTTCCTCATACTTGATTCAAAGGCGATCCAGGTGTCTTTCTTCCGCATTGTTGAAGGGTCTCAGGTTTGATATACCCGTGGTTATTATTATTTGGTATCAGAGCTTTGGCTCCTTTATTCAAGTTTCTATCTTTATTTAAGCTTTCTTATTCTTCCTTATTTTCTTATTTCCTATCTTTCTCTCTGTTATTTAAAAAAAGCAAAAAAAGATTGTATAAAAAAATGTGAAAAAAAAAATTGTACAAAAAAAGGAAAAGCACAAGCAAAAAAAAGGTGAAAAAAAGGAAAACAATTTCCTTCGTTGCTCTACTAATATAAAAAAATTTCTTATTACTTCAAATAATACTTACAATCTTTTGTCATCAATATTCATTTCAAAGTTACTTCTTTTAATTTTAGTGACTTCAAAGTTATTCATTACCTTTATTGCTCTTACATCATTAGAGCAATACTTCATTATCATCATTCATCATTATACATACATTTTCCTTCGATCGCATTATTTCTTTCAAAATAGTTTGACTTTGACGATCTTGGAAGTTTGAGTTTTTGGCTTAAAAGTTTGATCTTGATTGTTTTTACTTGCTGAATATTGCAAGAACTAAAACAAGGTTCAAAAAGTGTGGAAGATTATTATAAAGAGATGGAATAAACCATGATGAAAGCCAACATAGAGGAAGACGAGGAAGTGACCATGGCACATTTTATTGGAGGATTGAATAGAGAAATTTATAGCATAGTGGACATGCAGCACTATGCAGACATAGAGGAATTATTACACAAGTCTATCGAGGTGGAACAACAATTGAACTCAAACAGAAATTCAAAGGGTGGTTCTTTCTCAAACTAAAATTAGAAATGAACTTGGAGGTACAAGAAAAAAACTAAAAAGCCCAAGGAAGATTTCAAGAAAAAGATAACAACTACCTCAAATAATGATTCTATAAAAGGTAAGGCTGAAAAAACTCCAACAACTAGAGCTTGAGAAATTAAATGCTTTTGTTGTCAAGGATTCGGCCACTATGCTTCAAATAGTTAGAATAAAAGAACAATGGTAATAAGTGACAATCGGGATGTCAAAAGTGAGAACTCAAGTGATGGCGAGATGCCCCCACTAGAAGGCTGTAGCGATGTGGAGGTAGAGGAACCTGTGTGAGGTGAACTCTTAGTCACTAGACGCGTGCTCAACGTTCAAGCCAAGGACGATCGAGATGAAGTACAAAGAGAACACATATTTCATACTAGATGCAATGTGAATAACAAGGTATGTAGTTTAATAATTGGTAGAAGGAGTCGCACTAATGTTGCTAGTACTTTGTTACTGGATAAGTAGGGATTGGAAACTGAAAAGCATCCCAATCCGTACAAGCTACAATGGTTGAGCGATTGCGGTGAAGTAAAAGTTACTAAACGAGTTGAAATTGCTATATCCATTGGAAAATATCATGATGTGGTTCTTTGTGATTTGGTTCCTAAGCAAGCAACACATATTTTATTAGGAAGACCATGGCAATTTGATAAAAAAGTCAAGCATAATGGGTTCAAGAATGAGTACAACTTTGTTCGAGATGGTAAGATAATTATTCTCAAGCCACTTAAATCGTGGGAAGCTAGTGAAGATTAAGAGAAATTTATTATTGATTTCAAAATGAGAGAAAAGCCAATATGTGAGCAAAAGAGTGAAAAAATGCGATGAGAGAAAAATAGAGCTTGAGAGAAAACAAGAATAGAGTGAAAAAAAGAGAAAAGAGAGAAAACAAGAGCAAGAGAGAAAACAAGAGGAGAGTGGGAAAATGAGTGGAATAGCGAGAAAAAGTGAGGTGAATAGTGTGATGTCAGCAAGGCAATAAGTACTTGTAATCTTGGACAAGGATATTTATTTTCTAGTAATGAGCCAACTCTTTTGTTTCCAAGTGTTGTTTCTGCTCTTTTAAAGGAATTCGAAGATGTTCCAAATGGGTTACGTCCTTTAAAAGGAATCATGCACCAAATTGATTTTATGCCTGAGGTTTCAATACCCAATAGACCGGCCTACCGAGCTAATCCTTAAGAAACAAAAAAAATCCCAAAAAAAAAGTAGACAAACTAGTAGAAAAGGGTTTCGTGAGATAGATTCTTAGTCCATGCTCAGTTCTTGTGATTTTAGTTCCAAAGAAATATGAGAATTGGCAAATGTGTGTGGATTGTTGAGCTATCAAAAAGATCACGATAAAGTGTCGACATCCTATTCCAAGGTTAGATGCAATGCTTAATGAATTACATGGTTCATGTTTATTTTCAAAAATAGATTTAAAGAATGGATACTACCAAATACGGATGAAAGAAGGGAATGAATGGAAAACTGCTTTTAAAACTAAGTATGGTCTCTATGAGTGGTTAGTGATGCCGTTTGGATTATGTAATGCACCAAGTACTTTTATGAGATTTATGAATCATGTGCTAAGAGCTTTTATCGGAAAATTTGTTGTTGTATACTTTGATGATACACTAATATATAGCAAAACCTTAGATTCACATGTTAAACATTTGAATTTGGTTTTTATTACTTTAAGAGAAAATCAACTTTATGCTAACTTGAAAAAGTGCACTTTTTGCATGGATTCAGTAGTTTTTGTTGGTTTTTCTTGGTTAAGGCGATTCAAGAGTGGTCGAGACCAAAGAATGTAAGTAAGGTTAGGAGTTTCCATGGATTGGCAAGTTTTTACAGATGGTTTGTTTGAGATTTTGATACTATCGTGGCACCGTCGAATGATCTTGTTAAAAAGTAGCTGAATTTAAATGGACCAATGTTCATGAACATGCTTTTAACCTTTTGAAAGATAAACTTACTAGTGCACCACTACTTGTGTTACTTATTTTTGATAAAGTATTTGAAATTGAATGTGACACAATTCAAGTAGGGGAAAATAGGAAGAAGAAAGAAAATAAGGGAGGGAGTTCTTGGAAAGGAGGGAAGCCGAGAAAGAGGGTTTGGAGGTTGTTTTGTGGAGGTGGCTTTGGGTTGGAGAAATAGAAGCAGGGGCTGAAATTTGGAAGGGTTAATAATGAGTGGAATAGGAAGGTGTAGTTTAGCGGGCATATGGAATTAGAAGCCAAACTTTGAAGATATTTTGGTGGATGAATGAAGAAGATAATCTCAAAATTTGAGAGAATTTGGATCACGGATGAGGGAGATATGATGAAGGAAGTAGAGGTGACTCAAATCTGCCGGAAAACTGGATATCGGAAGAATGATCAGAAAATGGAGGGGAAGACGACATGGATGAAGAGCTAATGAATTGCAAACTCACCCTAATGACAACGAGGAGTGGTTGGAGCGTTGCAGCATGGCCTAGCTTCTCTAGCTTGGAAGAGAAGCCAACAACCAAGGAAAACAAACCTTCTCGGTTGGCCGGATATAACTCACCGTGCCGGAGGAGATTTGAGGAGCTGTGAAGAATTCAGAAGAATCCAAAAAAACTCAAAGTTTCTATTAACCAAATCTCCTTACAAAACTACCAGGAGAGGGTTTATAACACCTACCAAAAAGAAGAGAAAATATGCCAATTTGTTAAGTCACCAAACCCTAAACAAAAATGGCATATGCATGACTCTAAAATTTAAATGAAAATTAATTCTAGATATCCTTAGCTATCCCACGAAATCTTAAATGAAAATGGGACCACTTTACGTGGGAGAGAGAGGGTTGGGACCACTTTTACGTGGGAAAGAGAGGAAAGAAATCAGCCCTTGTATGAAACCCATACAAAAACCCACAAAACCCACTCCATACCCATCCAATACCCTGCAATACCCACGTCACACCCATCCAAACCCATGTGAGAATTATTCAGCTATGAAATAAAGCTAAACTTTGAGTAAAGTTTGTTAAAAAAACTGAACTTGCATATGCCATGCGTTTAAGTGTCGGGTGGCTCAGTTGGCTCAAATCCTTCAAATCGGCCCATTGAGTCTTCGCGGCTGCAAAGCTTTGTGTCTCCTTCATGATCTAGCCATAGGGTGAGATTATTAGGCTGCTCCCAATTCTTGGAAGATGGTTCAGTCAATGCAATGCCTCGTAAATTTTTTCCTACAAAATAAGCAAACTTGTTAGATAAAAATTTGGCTCGGGCTCGGACGATGGCTCCTTGAGGCAAAATAACACATGTCATGTCAGAATGTGATGTGTCGGGAAAAGGTATTGGTGGTGTTTTAATACATGATTCAAAGCAAATCTCTTACTTTAGTGAAACAATTAATGGAACTGCTTTATTTTATCCAACATATGACAATTAGTTGTATGCTTTAGTGATATGCTACTGTTGCACAAATTGAAGAGGACCCTAGAAGAATCATCACAAGGAGCCAGACTTGCAAATTGACTAACTTGTTTGCTCATTTTGTAGGTAAATATTTGGAGAATGTAGGAGATAAAGAAGTTATCCTGAAGGACGAGGAATTGCCATACCATTTGATTACTTAGCAGCAAGATAATTGGTCCAGCCAAGCCATCGGAATATCGATCACAGTGGCGGTCGAACTAATACACCCTTGATAAACAACTCGCACATTTTTTTTTCCACCATGTTTCAAGACCAAGCATGAGGTGGAGAACTGCTTATGGTGTCCCAACAATCTCTTTTGCAGCCACTATTTTGGTGTTGCCAAGTTACCTCCTTTTTTAGCCAATCAGATGGAAGCTTTCAAGTCTCCTTTTGTTCTGTTCTATCCAATCCATTTTCACATTAAAATTCAGCCATCCTTTGATGAGCTTTTAGCCTTTTATCACCTTTTCCTCATCCAATCGGATTTCAACAAAATCCTTGCAAGCCCAACATCTTTACAGCCATTAACAAGCAACCTGCTCACCAATCACATGTGACCATGCAACCTGCAAGCCAACAATGGGACGAAACCATCTATGAGCATTCACACTACTTTTTCATCTGAAAATTACTTTGCACCATACTTTTATTTAACATGTTTTAACCTTATGGATGTAATTCAGAGGCTATATGACCTCCAAATATAATATTTGTGTGTCTGTAAGTTTTATTATCTTGTTGCAAGTTGTGTAATTAGTAACTTGCTGCAATCTTCCCCACTACGTGGAAGAGGGATACAAGTGTAAGATTGTAGAGTTTGTCTTCGTTTCATGAATTCCACACCGTTCGTATTGTGTCGTCTGATATCGTTGGCACATCATTTAGTGGCGACTCTACAAACATGGCAACATTATTTGTGGCCAAAAGAATTCATCCTTCATTCCGACCATGAAAGTTTGAAGCATTTGAAGTCACAAGAAAAATTACACAAAAGGCACGCAAAGTGGATGGAGTTTGTTAAAACCTTTCCATATGTTATAAAATACAAGAAAGGTAAGGAAAGTATTGTTGCCGATGCATTATCTCAAAGGTACTTACTTCTAACGTCCTTACAATCTAAATTTCCTTGATTTGAATTAGTTAAAGAATTATATGAAGTAGATTTGGATTTTGGTGAAATTTGGAAATTGTGTGAAAAGATTGCATATTAACATTATTATAGACATGATGGTTATTTGTGTAAAAAAGATGAACTTTGTGTTCTTAAATGTTCATTAAGAAAACTATTTGTTAGGAAAAATCATGCGGGTGGATTAATGAGACATTTTTGAGTGAGCAAAGCCTTAACTGTTTTATGTGTGCACTTTTATTGGCCGAAAATGAGACATGATGTGCAAGTAATTTGTGATAAATGTATTGAGTGTAGGAAAGCTGATCAACTTTTGTTACCCATTCCAAATATGATTCGTGATCACTTTTACCATGAAAAGAAAGAATTTTCATCTTAGTGATCACTTTTAATCATAATTGTTGCTCATATTTTTGGACTCAACATCTTGCTCTAATTCTTTATTATTTCCTCATGCAAGGCTACTAGTTTGAGCCTCTAACATATTCAATCCATTTCAATTTTTTTATTTGTCCTCATGTATGCCTCTCAATCAACAATAATTCGACTTTGTTTCATACTCATTTATCAATATAAGAAACAAAGAAATTGTTAGCGAATATATAAGGAAATAAATGGACCTCACTCACTCCCTCAAGTGTTTACACTCAATCAATGTCACTCACTCGTATTTCTCTCAATAATGGCTTTAAGAAAATAGTCTCACACTCTTGTTTTTTCTCTCTCAATTTCCTCTTTTAGTTCTTTATGTAATAATCCAATTCAGGAGAAATATTCAGCAAGTAAAAACAATCAAGATCAAACTTTTAAGCCAAAAATTCAAACTTTCATGAATGTCAAAGTTAAACTATTTTGTAAGAAATAGTGGGATCCAAGGAAAAATGTATGTATAATAATGAATGATAATAATTAGGTATTGCTCTAATGATGTAAGAGCAACAAAGTCGAAGAATAACTTTGAAATCACCAAAATTAGAAGATGTAACTTTGACACAAATATTGATCACGAAAGATGGTAAACACTATTAGAAGTAACGACAATTTTTTATAATAGTTGCAACAAATACAAAGAAAAAATTATTCATTTTTTGACTTTTTTGGCTATGCTTTTCCCTATTTTTTTGCACAATATTTTTTTCACATTTTTTTTATACAATTTGTTTTTTCTTTTTTTGATAAAAAGTTAGAAAATAGGGAAATAAGGAAGAATAAGAAAGCTTAAATAAAGATAGAAACTTGAATAAAGGAGCCAAATGTTTAATACCAAATGATGAGAACCACGAGTATATCAAACCCAAGACCCTTTAACAATGCAGAAATAGATACATGGATGCCTTTGAATCAAGTACGAAGAACTTGACCCTAATCAAACCTTGCCAACGGAACCTAAGTTATCAATCATGGAGTATAACCCAGACCAAACTTTTCGGTAAGAACAAAAGCTATCAAAGTTGATATATCAAGAATTTACTTGATGAAGATCAAGTTCTTCAGAAAGAACCAAAGAGAAATTTCTCTCCAAACACTCAAGGTGAATTAATCATAAAAGTTGTGTCTTGCACAATAACTTGAATGCCTTTAAATAGGATACATAATTTCTAAGTAAATTAGGAATTATAAAGATAATAGAAAACAAAAATATCTTTAGAAAGATCCTCAAATCTTCCAAAAGATTTACTTGCTAGTCAAGTAAAATTTGATTTACTTGCTTGTCAAGTAAAAGTAATATCCTTTGCCCCTTCAATATTTTGTAGTGGGCTTGGGCTTTTGGGCTTGTATTCTTGACCACTTTGCATGATATGAATATCTTCTTCAATACTTAACATAATAAGCGTTTTGTTTTGAAGTTGAATAGATTCTTTCATTTTGATTTCCACCATTAAGCCTTATAATGCTTCATGTATTTTCATGGTTCTTGACCTTGTCATTGGGACTCCAATTCCTTCAAATTGGTCTTTATCATTGGGATTGATGTGTCAACTCTTTCTCCGCATCAAGAATTCTCTTACAATAATAGTTATTGAGCTACTATCAATATCGCCCCATAAAGCTCTATATGGTCGAAAGTGTCAATCTCCCTTGTGTTGGGATGAAGTGGGAGAAGCCAAGATTTTAGGCCCTGAAATCCTGCAACAAACATTGGATCAAGTGTTAGAGTCAAAATAAGGATAGCTTAGAGCCAAAAAAATAGTTTTGCCAATCAACGAAGAAGGGAGTTAGAATTTAACGAGGGAGTTGAAGTATTTTTAAAGGTTTCCTTATTTAAAGGAGTGGTAACATTTGGAAGAAAGGGCAAGCTTAGCCCAAGATTTATTGGCCCTTTTCTTATTAAGAAGAATGTTGCAGGAATGACATATGAACTAAATCTACCATTATCAATGGCCAGAGTGCATAATGTGTTTCATATATCTAGTTTAAGGAAATGCTTAAGAGATCCATCTTAAGTGGTACAACAAGAAGATATCAAAATTCAACCGACATTGGAGTATACTGAGCAACCAGTTTAAATTTTTGATTACTTGACGAAAGAACTTCGAAATAAAAAGATCCATTTAGTTAAATTTCTTTGGAGTAATCACCAGGTAGAAGAAGCAACCTGTGAAAGGAAGAAGACGATATGAGTAGTCATTACCCTCATTTGTTTGATGCTTGAAATTTTGAGGAGAAAATCTTTGCAAGGAGGGTAGAATGTAATACCCGTGTAAAAGTTAAGTGTTTTTACGCTATCAAATAGTTCAATTAGAAACTTGTTTGAAGTTATACGTTTTGAATTAGGAGTAGGAAAGGAAGGCGAATCGGATTATGACACATGTCACTATAAGATTAGTACCAAATCATGATTAAGACATAATTATTTACAATTATGGGGTCATTAAGGTTTACTAATAATGATTAATTAAGTTAACCTTGAGGATTAGCTTAGAAATAATGTGAATTAATTAGTTAAACTAAGTATGATTTAAATGATGATAATGGAGGTATTTTAGCAATTAATGGAACATGTAATGGTAAATTGGTAAAAGCAAATGGATAAATTTGGCAAAATAGTAATTTCACCCCATGACTAATCTAGAAATATTGGAGGATAGCTGATGAACAGACATTTTTGTACTGAAGAGAGAGAAAGGGTAAAAGAGAGGGAGAACTTGGCACAAAATGGTTTAGAGAGAGAAAGTAAAAGTTGAAGAGGAAGAAGCTGAAATTGGCCTCCAATTCTATGAGAAAAAGTGTTCCTCTCATCAAGAGGAATCTATTGAGCTAAAAATCAAAAGGTATGACTTTATGGTATGTGTTTTTGAGTGATTATGATTATTCACATGATTACACTAGGGATAAGTGAGAATTATGGTATTATCAATGACTTTGTAAGTTGGTTATGAGTGATACACGAAAACTAAAAGTATTGCTCCATGATTCTGTTTATTGGTTAACCAATCATGTTGGAATATCATATATATGTTTATGAATGATGGCAATTGGAATGTGTAGAGATTGTGCCTATTTTATCAAAGTTGACACAAAAATGTAAATTCTGTGCAATTACAGATTTCGTGTCTGAAACTAATGCTAGACTAATCCAATATCCTACATAGTTTAGCACGTCAAATTAGACACCTTGAGCTAATCCTACACATGGGTTTGGAATCATAGCATTTCATGATGTACACAACAAGTTATGATATTTTCAAACTACCCAAAAACATGTCATTGATTTCGAATATTATTTAATGATTTTATGTAATTGAGGTGAAGGTGAAATACAATTTTACCAACTGCTAAAAATACTTAATAAGGATAAATAAGGTATGTAGTATTGTGTNTGATTAAAAGATGATAATTAAGGTATTTTTACAAATATAAGCAAAAGTAAGGGCAAATATGAATTTTAACATAGACAAATTGGATAATAAGGTAATTTTACCCTAAGAACTCCCTAGAAAAGCTGAGAAACACACAAATTCTTCAGCTCTCTTCCTGATTCTCTCTGGTTTTGGAAGATTAAGTGAGGTTCTTTTGTTGGATTAAAGTTTTGGTGAAGAGTTTTTATGTTTAAAGCAAGTTTAGTTCACTCTAGAAGGAAATAGGAGAAAAGAAGAGGAAACAAACGACTCAAGGGTTTCGGTTTCGATCTTCCCTATTCTTAGGTATCAATTCTAACCCTAAGAGCATGTTTAAATTAATGAATTGATTTGGAATGGTTAATTAAGCATGTTGGTGATGTTTATATCAAGATTATGCAAAAACTTTTGAGAAAATCAAGCAGTTTTAGGGTTTGTAATTTTACTGAAAGTTCAAGTTTTCAAATGACTTAAAACTCTTCTCATGATTTGAAATACACATTTTAAGGAGAATAATGACACGTTAATCGCTTCAATCCATGAAGTATAACTTAAGTTATGACCGGTTAGTTTCTGTTATGCAACAGTTACTCGAAAATAATTTATTCTGGAAAGTTTTTGAATTAGCCATATAACGTATGTTTAGATGCTTCAAATTACTTTGATGTCTTCTGATGAATTGGATTAGACATCTCAAGCAACATTCAGATAACTGAATTGCATTATTTAGATTAGTCTAGCTAAAGTTACAATCGATTGAAGATCGTGTTATACCAAAGCAATACTTTAAAATTAATGAATTATGTTACTTGTGTTTTAGGTTTTTCAAGTGCAGCAACATATTGATCAAGTTTTTCAATAAGGCTAAGGATTTAAGGTAAGTTAATGTTGCATGTGATTGGCCCTAAAGGGGACTACATTACAAAAATTAGGATTTTATGATTTTGCAATATTCTTGATTGTTTGGGGTGTAATGCACAATACACCGACCCTAATTTATTTGAGGATATGTATGTGTGCCTCGTTTGATGATTGATTGATTTTTGGTGTTAGAATAAAGATACATGTTTAGAGTGCTTGTGATGTTTGAATTATATATTTTATTGCATGTTAACATGTTCATGCATTTTAATTGTTTATGCATCATGGTTTTAACAAAATATACGAAAATAATTTGCATTGTGGAAGTTTGCGGCTGTTAGTGCAATTTTAACTGGTGGGCGACCCATGTTAATGGAAATGTTTTGTTTGAAAACTAATGTATAATATTGTGTTTGGATTATAACTGTTTTGTAATAACTTGGTTTTAATGTCAAAGTACAAGTATGTTTTTTCTTACTTATTATGAATAGAATCAATTTTGATGAAGTTAAATAAAAGTCTTTCCGCTGTATTTTATTTCAAGGATTTCAAATTGATAACTTTTACCTTAAATTGGTTTTATGTATGCATATCATGTACATATTCATGCATATCTTATACTACTTGCTGAGTCTTATGCTAATAGATGAGTTTTATGATGTAGGTGAGGAAGACGTACACTAAGAGGTGTATGAGATGGATCGCTTTGTTCATGGGGGTTTGTTGACGTTGTTTGATCGTATTTTGACCTATGGGCAAGGATTTTGAAGAATCGTAAATAATGGTTAGTAAAAAAAGTTTTCATCTTTGTACATATAGCTTGTAAATAGTTTAACAAACCTAACATGTGGTAAATATGTTTTAAGTAACTTTTGTTTTCATGTATGCCTTAAACGATTTTTACAAGAAAACGTTTTCCGCTACAAGTAAAAAAATGAAGAACATATTTCGAGCTAGGAAGGAAGTTACAAACTTACTTAGAAATTATGTAACCTATTTAAAGACATCCAAGTTATTGTGAAAAAAACAACTTTATGTTTAATTCACCTTGAGTATTTGGACCGAATTTCTCTTTGGGTCTTTGTGAAGAACTCAATCTTCATCAAGTTAATTCTTGATAGATCAGATTTGATAGCTTTGGTTCTTACATGAAACAAAGAATATAAAAAAGGAAAATGAGCCAGACCGAACTTGTCAATAAAAATCAAAGCTATCAAAGTTGATCTATCAAGTATTAACTTAATGAAGATCGAGTTCTTCACAAAGAACCGAAGAGAAAATTCTCTCCAAAATATTCAAATTGAATTAATCATAAACGTTGAGTCTTATTACAATGGAAAGTAATTAGGAAACTTAACCAAATAATAGAATAAAAGAAAGAATTTTTGGAATTATTGCAGGGCACTTCTGTTTTTATAAATTGTGCATTTTTCTAGACAAACAACGTCCAATTTTCATGCTTTAGCCCATTCCAAAAAGGTCTAGAAGGCAGTGGCAACCTTTGTGAGGAAACATTTTTGAAATAACTTTGGGAAGGTTGTCGAACCTGCTAATATATTCTTGCTAGTCAAGTAAATCTTTGATTTAAGGAAAGTTGCATGTACCTTTCCTATTTCCTTTGTCCCTTCAATGTCTTGTATTAAGCTTGGGCCCTTGGGCTTGTGTCCTTCACCACCTTATATGATTCAGTATCTTCTTCAACACTAACATAATAAGCATTTTTTTTGGATGTTGAATAGATTCTTTCATTTCAATTTCCTCCATTAATCCACATAGCGGTTCATGCATTTTCTTTGTTCTTGACTTTGTCATTTGGCCTCAAATTCCTTGCAATTGGTCTTTTATCATCACTTAATCTACATCCCCCCCCTAGAACCCTGAACCCTAAACTCAAGAACCCTTGTAACTTGGAACCCTAGAACCTTGAACCCAGAACCATGAAGCTGAAACTGTAAATCCTGAAACCTAAACTCGTAACCCTAGAATCCTCAATCTTGGAACCCTAGAACCCTCGTACCTTGAAATCTAAACCTTGAATCCTAAAACCCTTAACACTGGACACCGGAACGTTGAAACCCTTACACCCTAAACCATGAACAATAAACTTAAAAATCTCTAACCTTGGAATCCTAAAACTTGTACCTTGAACCTTGGAACTATTGAACCCTTAATTCTAAATGGTGGAACCTTAAACCCTGAATACTTGAACCTTTGAGCCTTGAAGGCTTGGAGCATTGGGAACTTAAACCCTGGAACCTTGAAACTTGAACCTTCAACATTGAACCCTGGAACCCTAGAACCCTAGAACCCTCAAACCCTATAACTCTTGAACCTTAAACCCTAAATGGTAAAAGCCTTGAACCCTAGAACCTTTATTCTAAACCTTGAAACCTTGAAACCCTTGAATTGTGGAACATTGGACCCTGACCCTAAACTATAGACCCTATAACTCTTAAACTATGAACCTTGAATACTGCAACCCTAAAACCTTGAACTATGAATCTATAACCCTAGAACCCTAAATCCTCAAAAACATAAAACCCTCGTACCTTGAACCCTGAATCCTAAACCCCAAACCTGAGCCCTCAACCTTCGAACCTTGAACGCTATACCTAAGAACCTTAATACTTTGAACCCTGAACTCTGAACCCTAAGGCCTAGAACCTCGACTCTTGGAATCTTGAACCCTAAACCATGAACCATGGATTCTTGGAACCCTCGAACCCTAAACTCTTAACCCTTAACCCCTAACCTTGAATCTTGGAATCCTAAAACCTTGTAACCTTAGAAACTTAGACCTTAGAACCCTAAACCTTGAACCTCGACCTTGGAACTCTGAACCTTTGAACCTGAACCTTAAACCTTGAATCTTTGAAGTTTGGATTCCTGAACCATAGAACCCTACACCCCTAAAGCATTGAAACTCTGGAACCTTGAACCATAGAACCTTTGTTACGCCCATTTTTTCTAGATACATACGTTACTATTTAAGAGCATTTTAATTATTTACAGCCGAAGAATTTTGCAAAAGTAAGAACCAATTTTTTTCTTTTACATGTAATACAGTAAAACATTAAGTAACCAATCTATTTCGTATTGTGAAGAAAGAT
>QAOC01039219.1:0-17789 GCA_003255005.1 Begonia fuchsioides | reverse complement strand
TAAAATCTAGTTAATTTACTAAAATATAATAAGTATTTAATGTCTGTAATAAAAAATTAAAATAAGTAATTCTAAAATTAGCCAAAACCAATATGGTATTATTTGAGATTTGGAGATTATTCTTTATTTTGTTTGCTACTTAATTTTGTACCCATTACCATATCCTTCTCAAACTCACGTCTATTTGAACCCACAAACACTAGAGAAAGCCATTCTTTTTTTTACTATTATTGAAGAAATGGCCAAGCTTCTTCCTTTCTTCCTCGTTCTCCTTGTTTTCTTGACCTTTGGTAAAACCCTAATCCTCTTTTATATTTTTCTTCCTTCGTTGTTCATCTGATTGTATGCTCGATCGATTGTTTTGTAGATTTTAGTTTGGCATCGACGTTAAAGTTGAGTGCTCGTTATTGCCACATAAATACTATAATTTTTACTTTCTTTTACTTATGCCAAATCTCTATGCAACCCAATAGGTTTCTTCGAAATCGAGAGGAGTTCGAATGATAAATAAAAATTGTCGCTTTACTTGACATCGAGTTATTGAGGCTACTTCAACAATTAAATTACACGAGTTTTTACTATAATGTCATCGTAACTTTCAGGCACAACAATAAGAGCAAATACGTGCATTGAAGGGCTAGGGTTGTGCAGCCAAGACTGCGATACTAGGTGTCGGTCGAGGCACCAAGGCATTTCCGCACAAGGAAGTTGTGATTCTTCTATTACACCGAGGTTGTGCACTTGTGCTTATGAGTGTGGTCCGCCCCCCGAGAAGACTTGCGTGGCTGGACTAGGCTTGTGCTCGGTTGGGACTTGCGACAGTTTGTGCTGCAATGAAAGATGTGCATCCGAATATAAAGATGGATCCGGATATTGTGATAATTCGGGCACTCTTTATTTATGTGTTTGCTCCTATACATGCTAAGAGCAAATTATTAGTTGCTATGATAATAAATTTTTCATGAATCGAACATCAAGACATGTTTTAATAAATCTTGTCTTTTGATCGAGCATTTTGTTTCGGTGAATAATGTTGTGTTAACTGTTTTATTCTCTCTCTTTAAATACACGTGACGTATTTAATGTAATTAAAAATAAAATAAGTGTAATATTATAAATATTTAATTTATATATATATTGCATTAATATTTGTTTCACATATCAATAAGTGATAGTAACCGTGCTTACAAAACTTTGTGCACATCTGACAAGAGACAATTACTATTATTGAGTCACATAATAAATGTAGTATTGTTCATAATGAAAACAAGAACATCTCGACCCAAAATATCTTTGTGTCGACCCACAGCCTATTGTGTCGACTCCTGTTCAAAACAAATGCCGAGTCTTTACAAATTGTGTCGACCCATCAAAATACCTTGTGTCGACTCAAAATAGTGCAACATGCAAATGTGTCGACACATCTAAACTGCTTGTGTCAACCCTAGAAAAGACATTGTGTCGACCCCAACCTATTTTACATGTCGACTCAACCTATTTGTGTCGACTCCATTCTACATGTGTCGATCCCAGATTTTTCAGAGACGGATCATTTAGATTTGTGTCGACCCCAACCTACATGCGTCGACCCCAGATTATGAATCGGGCAGATCCGATAACGTTGGGTTGGGTGTCGGATCGGATCAGATCGGATTACAGATTTGTGCCGACCCGATCAGATTACACTCTACAATCCGACGTTTGTCGGATCGGATTGGATCGACAACAATCCGATCCGATCCAATCTGATGCGTAGGCCTAATTGAAACCTCTAATTTTGTTTACACAATTTTATCAATCACTTGATTTTTTTAATAAGGTTATTTAAAACTATGTGGTAGAACTAATTTTTCTTGTCCATGTTTATTAATACATCTTTGGTATATGATATAATTATATAGCATACAATATAATTAATAAAATAATAAGATAAATAAAATGAAATTTCGTAAAAATAATAAATATTATTACAACATCGAAATTATAATGTTACAACTTACACGTCACTACACTAATAAATAATGACGTTAATTTTTTTTTTTTTAAATTTAATGTTGTAAGGGTATAATGGTAAACTGTATGCATGAATAGTCAACGAACGCCACAAAACCTTGCCAGATCAAGTTGATACTGAATCACAGCGAAGAATGGAAGGGAGAGGGTGAGATCTAACCGTACGTGCTCTGTCGGAGTGTGATCGCACGCGTTACTTTCCTCTTTATTAACTTGTAGGGTATTTAAAAAATTATTTTAAATAAGTGAAAAATTTGTCTAACTCAAGTGTAATTAACGTATAAAATATAA
Source organism: Begonia fuchsioides (assembly GCA_003255005.1). Taxonomy (NCBI): domain Eukaryota; kingdom Viridiplantae; phylum Streptophyta; class Magnoliopsida; order Cucurbitales; family Begoniaceae; genus Begonia; species Begonia fuchsioides. The sequence goes on along the minus strand of QAOC01039219.1, from coordinate 15,485 downwards.
ATAAATATTTATTACACTAATCATAATTTGATATATCATCTCGTCGAATAAAATATAAATATAAAATTATCGTTCATCTATTTTTCAAATTAATTTCACTGAATAATTTTTTTTTATTTCATGGTTCTTAGAGTTTAATATATAAATAATTTCAGGCATATTAATGTGATAAATCATAATTGATATAATAAATTTAATAACTTATTATTTTATATTATAATATATTAACTATAGTTTAATAAACCGATCATAATTCGTTAACTTATAGAAAATAATTTTCCGCAGTTGGGACCTATTAAGATCGACATCCAAATTGTTTTTTTTTGCCCATATCCTTAATCGAGTTTAGGACAATGGTGGACTAATTGTTTATAAATTCCTTCGATTTTTAGAATGTTAAATTGTAACACTGCATTTATACTTTAATTTTACGATATAATCATCAATACAATACTTGCGTATCATCGATTCATCGTATNTACTCAGGCTAATTTCAAATTGAACCTTGAAATAAGAATGCTTGTTCCATTTAAACCCTAATTTGTTTAAATTACAACATTATAATATTTGTAGATTTTTAACCTTAATTAAAAATTAAGAAAGACTATATTCATAATTTAGACACTTTGTAAGTGTAGACTATATTCTTTTATTGTACTATTTTATTATACATATTGATGCGTCAAATGTTAATTGATCTAAATAAATTTAATAAATAACTATTTAAAAAATTTAATATATTAATCTCAATTTGATTGAACCCAATATATGGGTAATATTTCTACCCACCCTACTTTAAAAAGGTAACTCTGACATTTAGACAAAAGCTTTTTTCCCAAAAGGCCCTTATCTAGGATGACGTCACGAAAAGTTTTGCGCACGCGCAGTGATTGCGATGAGGATTGATTTCTGAAAATACAGAATAAAAAAAAACATAATCAAAACGCCGGCCTGAGATGGGAGCGTGATTGGAAGCTACCCTCCGAAACGACGATTGCTTCGTCCACTTTCAGACCTTTTTATAGACAAGCCTAGAGAGAGAAACCGAGAGGGGAACTTGTGGTGATCGAAGAAATTGTTTTGATCGGGAGATTTAGTGCCGTTTGTTGCATCTGCCGGGAATTTACGGGAGCTTTGTTGGATTTGTGGATTGGATCCATTGAGAGAGACATTGATTGAAGATTGGAGCTGTAGATCTTTAATTTTGACCATATTGGAGTTAGAATGGCGCTGTGAGAATGTTTTTGGCTGTAGATCTTTAATTTTGACCATATTGGAGTTAGAATGGCGCTGTGAGAAAGTTTTTGGCTTCGTTTCTTGGTATTCAGTTTCGTTCAATGCGCGTAAGGAAACAGAAGATTTGCTATTTCTTTTTATTTTCGTTGGAGTTCTATTGTGGAGAAGTTAATCTGAGCTTGTGGTGTCTGGCATAATATATTGTTGCGGCATTGGCCGAATTGGGTAATTTGTGGTGTTTGACTTGTAGGGCTACGGTTTGTTGCCGTGTTAGATTTAGACTTTGAATCTTTCTTGGTTTTGTTTTGGTTGGATTGTTAAGGTCATATGGCGTTGGGTAGGTTTGACTATGATGATAACATTTGGTTGTGATACGTAATGTGAAGTTTTAGTCGGTCGACTGCTTAAAAAAGTTTGAATTGAACGATTCTCCAATGGTAGAGAAAAACTTTTGCCTTTTTCGTTCTTGTTTCTTGTTGAGTATTTTTGTCCGTGGAAAAACTGGTTTTGATTAATTGAACGCGTCATTCTGTTTGGTAGGAAAGAAAAGGTTAAGAAAGTATAAAAAAGGAACATGGAAATATGACTGAGTTTGATGGGGCTTTCCTGTTTGGGGTCGTCTTCATAAATAAAATACTTTCTTATAACGCGATCTTGAGTGATACAAGAGTATTGTATTTTGCTAGTTTTTGGCATAGTTTAGATTCTTACTCAACTTTGCAATATCTGATTCCTCAATAGGAGTTTGCTTTGATTGTTTTTCACCCTCTCTAGAAATAACTCTGTTTCGAATTTCAATATAGTTTTGTTCTCTTATTAAGCAGTTCTGTCTCGACAAACAAGTTTTGGTCACCATCTACTTGAAGGCCATAGCCATAGGAAAATGAATCTGTGATGCCAAAGCTCGAGATGAAAACTGATCAAGTGTGGCGCATAGGGATGAAGGATGTGAAAATCATTCCTGGGCCTCGCAATCGCCCTTCTACGAAAAGACCTTTATGGATTATTGTCTTGATTTCTATCTTCTGTGTGTTCTTGATTTTTGCCTACATGTATCCACCCATCAAAGGTGGAGCCTGCTACATATTTTCATCTAAGGGTTGTAGTGTTATTTCCAACTGGCTTCCGCCACTTCCTGCAAGAGAATATACTGATGAAGAGATTGCATCCCGTGTTGTTTTCAATGAGATTTTGAAGACACCTTCTGTCCAATCCAAAACTCCTAAGATTGCATTCATGTTTCTGACTCCTGGTTCCTTGCCCTTCGAGACATTATGGGATAAGTTTTTTACTGTAAGTTTTCCTTTAGTCGATCATAAACAGTACTTCCTTTCTTTTATTTTTTTGCTTTTAGAATATAGTGATTTTTTTTCCTTTAGTCAAACCATAGAGCATAATCCAGCTGTTTGAATTAGTGTTTCAGCAGACCATTGTAGATTAACAACTTAGTGGAAGTAACTTTCTTTTGAACATCTATGTCTGATGTTTTTTTTTCTTTTAACTTTGTCATCGACTTTGGGCTTCAAAATAGAAGAGATCCAACCCAAATCTTGCTTTTCTTGTAAAAAAGGACTCCATTTTCAATATTTTGTGAGATAAACTTTACTTTCTTGTAAAAAAGATAGCTAATCCACCAATATCATTTGAGTTTCTCTTTTTATATCATTTTTTATCTGGTAACTACATCTAAAACGTAATTTTCCTATATTCATATCAGAATTATGTTTTGTCTTTTGGATTATCTTTCGTCAGTGTATTATGTTGCTTATAGAGTATTTTTATGTATATAGAAATGTGCAGCATGTGTTAATTGGTTTGTAATTCTTGCTTTGGGTGTCCTTTGACAGTTTTAATCAGCATGATTTGGTAATGGTAATCCTATTTTGTGACTTTTCTTTCTTTCTTTTACCAGGGGAATGAAGACAGATTCTCCATTTATGTACATGCATCAAAAGAAAAACCAGTGCATACGAGCCGTCATTTCTTGGATAAAGATATTCGCAGTGACAAGGTCTTGTGTAATATTCTTTTTTGCCTTCTTTAAATTTAGAATTTTGATAATTTCTTTGCTTTTAAAACAGAAAATGTTGTCAGCTGATCCTGATTGTGACTTCAGTTCACTTAAAAATTTGTTTTCCCTTTGGTAGAGTTCTTCCTTGCATCTGCATGTTGATGGTAGTGCTTAAGCACAAATCTTCATGCAAGAAAATTTTAGAAGAAAACAAACCTTGGATATTCAAATAGTCATCTCTTTATTTTTGGGTGAGTGTAAATAGTGATTTGGAAATGATATGTATATTTTGGAAGTTAGGACTACATAAATAGCATAATTTACTAGGAATGCATAAATGGCAGAATTTACGGGTAAATCAATGTTGCTTTTAGGTTGATCTACACCTATGTTTTCCTATATATACCCAACTATATGTTTTTATTTCGCAATTAGTCATCATTACATACTGCAACAGCCAAATGTGAGGTTGGGTTAGAGTCCTATGTTTAGTCATAACCATAAGACAATAACTCAGGTATAGGTTTTGACGTATTAGATTGTATTTTTTTTCATTAAGGTATCCAAACCATTCATAAGTTTTCTTTATGTCTTCTTGCTAATGGCCATATTGGAAACTAAGATATCTAGAATAATCTAAGAAATATATCAAATATATGGGTATTTGAGATATTTCTTGGATTACTCTAAACTTGTTCTGTTCCATTTCATGGCCATGACCAAGAAGATGTAAGATTCGGATTCAACTTCAGGGCCAAGATCAAGAAGATATAAAGAATTTGGGATTCTTATTGATTGAAAAATGAGAGTATAAATGTTTGTTTTGATGAAACTTGGACGTGTTATAACATGTATTCTAAAGGGCGTACTGAATCATAACTGCCCTACATGCTCAACATCTTTCCAAGAGTATGATCAAATTATGGCCTTAAGCGCCATAGAGTGCTGTTGGTGTTTTTTTCCTCTGCCATAGAATATGCTTGCTTAAAAAGCTGTACTTTACTCTGGATTATTTTATTTGGAGTATGGTTAGAATAACTTGTACAATGGAAAAGAGATATGACTGTATTTCTATGTACCCTTTTTATATTATTTGATATATTCCATCTGTTCAACATTTCATCTCTATGAACATGCAAAAGAATCAGAAATGTGGTTCCATGTATAGGTAATTTGGGGTAAAATTTCTATGGTCGATGCTGAAAGGCGATTGTTGGCGAATGCACTCAAAGATCCCGATAACCAGCAGTTTGTTTTACTTTCTGATAGGTACCCTGATATCATATTATAGTTACTTTTTTTCTGAGAGTTGGTGGACTTTTTTTTTCTTTCAATAATAGATTTCTCATTTTGGTCGTGCAGTTGTGTACCACTTCATACTTTTGACTATATCTATCATTATCTGATGTATTCAAACATCAGCTTTGTTGACAGGTAAGCACTTATTGTTCATGTTTTTTTATACAGTAAATATTGCTTCAGTTTCACTCTTCATTGTCGAAAGATCCAAAGCTCTTGTTTCATGAGCGTTTGACCCAAGTGGTTGTTTACTAAATACAATCCTTCCTCAGTTTTTATGATCCTGGTCCACATGGGAATGGAAGATACTCAGAGCACATGTTACCGGAAGTGGAGATGAAAAATTTTAGAAAGGGTGCGCAGGTATAGATAATGTAGAGGTTGTGCAGAACGATAATCGATAAAAAATTAATAATTAAACAATATCTCTTGTATTTGCAGTTTATATTCTCGTATCGGTGAACAATGCACATTTTTTCATCTTTAATTTTAAAGTTGCATTTGTAGAAATCCAGCTAATTAAGTCAAACTTAGATTTTTTAGTATTTGCAATCTTTGTTGAACAATTGGCACTTGAAGCCAAATTTTATTACATCAGTAATACTGACTCCCTTTTAGTTCATTAGGCTTGCATTGACAGATAGAATCTTGAATCATTTATTGACTTCTTGCTGTGTATTAAAGCATTTCAATTTGTTACAGTGGTTCTCATTGAAACGGCAGCATGCTTTAATAGTTGTGGCTGACAATCTTTATTACTCGAAATTCCGGGATTACTGTCAGGTACAGTTTTCGTTGAAGTTTATCCCTCTCATTACATATAGTTTAACCAGTTTACTTTCACATATCACGCTTCAATGTTTCTTTTGGTCTTAATTATTGGAATATTTAAAAATTTATATAGTCTTTTCTTCTAGATTATTAGTTCTTAATGGGGAAAGTTAGTTTAGTAATTTATTATTGGCCTAGGCAAAATTAAATAACTGTTGATGAAAAAAATTATCCTTCCATTCAGCTTCCATGTCTTGGTTTGATAGATTGGTGTAAAATGATGACTTCATTGTTTTGACAGCCAGGTTTGGATGGACTAAATTGTATTGCCGATGAACATTACCTGCCAACTTTTTTCAATGTATGAACTCTTGTGTTAGTGGCTGTTTATCTTTCTTAATGCTCTCTTGCATTCAATAAATTTTGTATTATACTCGTAATTTAGATGATTGATCCTGGAGGAATCGCAAATTGGTCTGTAACTCATGTTGATTGGTCAGAAAGAAAGTGGCATCCAAAATCATATGAGGCTGAGGTTGTTAATAAGGAGCTTTTGGCGAATATTACGGTATGTTTTCTATGATTCTGTGTCATTATCTTCCCTAATAAACAACTTTTTAGAATGTTTCAGATTTTACTTTGTTATTCACAAAATGATGAAACTATGCTTTTCTTTTGTACAATCTGTAATGAACTCATGTCTGTTTACTAGTCAAATGCGTTGGCGAGTAAAATTAATAAGGGACAAAGGTTGGAGGGCAGATGTGGAACATCAGTTCAATCGGTAAAATAGGGAGTTACATGGAAAACGGTAAAATGGAGGATCGAATATGAGCATATTGTTACTTTGTTTCCGTTTCGAGATCAGATTCGTGATTAGTAATTGGTCATATTTTGAGCCCTCGCATTGTTGATACTCTCATGGCTGTTCATTTTGGGTCCATTATAAATGTAAATATGCCGAACTTAACTTTATCACCGATTCGGCCACTGTCTTTATAATTGCAAACTCTTGACTTATAATGTTCTATATTGACTTAAACGGGGATACCCTTTTACTCTATGGATCGATACTGACCAATGAATTTATCGATGCAGTCAATCGATGTTAGTGTGCATGTAACGAGCGAAGCAAAGGTACGTACATTTTAAAAGTTCTTTCATCGTTGCCCTGCAGTTTGTGCTTGATTCTTTTTTTTTTTTCGAGCTTCTACAGAGCAAAGTGCTATCGTGGCCTTGTCTATGGAACGGTCTAAAGCGGCCATGTTACTTATTTGCAAGGAAATTTTACCCGGATGCTCTCGACAATTTAATGGCCCTTTTCTCCAACTATCCAACAATTTGAGCCTCGGAATCTCGATTCAAAATTCCCTGGTGAGATGGATTATTTTTTCAACCCATTCGCTGTGTCCCAATATCTTTCGTTCTGTCCATCGATTACAAGTCATGACAACCGTCGCATTATCGAGGCGCAAAATGTTGGCCACCGACTATTCACGCATGCTGGCCGTGAGAGATTCGGGCAGGAGTCGAACATGTTGGGAGTGGCTTTCTTAGGATGAGTGAGTTCATTTATTGGCTATTGTTTTGCCCTTCATTTGGGATACCTTTTTCTACTTAGAGAAGAGAATTTTGGGGTATTTATTTTTATTTCAGGACAGAATTACAATCTTTGTTCATATATTAACTTTGATTTGCCATAAATACAGATGTAATAAGCCCCTCCTTGATTGAACCCGGATTACAAAAGTGTCGTCTAGTAAGTATCGACTTTGACTCTTCTGCCCCGGTCGTTGTTTTTTGTTACTTCGAAAGTAGCTGCTTCAGCTTCGACCACTAACGAGCCTATCCTTTTTTCTCTTTCTCTATTTATATTAAAAAAATCATAATTAATCACTAATTTAAAATCAGAATATTTGAGTTTTATGGTACCAAAATATCAATTTTTTTATAAGAAAAAGAATTAATTAAAATTAAAACAATTTAAATAAATATATAAAATAATTAGTTTCCGAGGAGGAGTTCGTTAAGTTTTCGGCCCTAATAACTACGAAAATACCCTCGTCGTTAATTTCATTTCTCCCCGCGCTTTTTGGAGGTGGACAGGGAGAGAAAGAGGAGAGAGAAACGACGAAGCCTTGCTTCTGCGTCATCGTCTCTTTCGATCATCGCAAATCGACGATTCTATCTCCTTCTCTCTCTGCATCTCTCTCTCACTATCCGATAAAAGAATCATTCCACGATGGGGACGTTTCAGAGCTTCAGAAAGGCTTATGGAGCTCTCAAAGACTCCACCACGGTTGGCCTGGCAAAGTTCAACAGCGATTTCAAGGTTAGGCTACTGCTTTCTCCATTTTGAAACTCTGTCTACATTTTCCGATTGTCATTATTGTGTTTTCTCTTGTTTCTTAAAAGGATTTGGACATCGCCATTGTTAAGGCCACCAATCACGTTGAATGTCCTCCTAAAGAACGTCATGTTCGAAGTGAGTTTCATTTGATTTAATCTTTGAATCTGCATTTGGAAAATTGCTTTTGAGATCTTCGATCACGATTGTTTTTGTGGGCTAATCAGAATCATGCATCTGTAATTAGTATATGAATCTGACATTGTGATCTACGTAGCTTTAGCAATATAGTTCTTTCAACTTTCGATTAAAATGGTGTTGCTGCTGTCACTAATCAATTTTTTTATAGGAATTTTCTCAGCGACATCGGTAGCGCGCCCTCGAGCAGATGTTGTTTACTGCATTCACGCATTATCAAAAAGGTTGTCCAAGACAAAGAATTGGATTGTATGTTCTCGCACTGATCCTATTTTAGCACTGCATTTGCGTTACAGTCACAGAATCATTTGGTTGCTTGAATAAATGAATCCAGAAAAACTATTTAGGTTTTTTTTGTAAACGACACCTTTTTACTGGCTTTTTAGAATATATGATTATGAAACGACTTGCTTTGAGCAAAAAAAATTAAAGACAAGAGGGTGAAAGAACCCCTATCGTAGATGTGTAGAGGGATACAATATGTAACAGCTATTTATCTTCAATTATAGTGAACCATGTGCGTGGATTGGATTATTCTTGAAAAACTTACAACTAGATGGAATCCTGTTACGAATGAGGAGAGAGCTGGAAGAAATAGAAGAGAAAAGATATCTCCAACCTGGTTAAATGATTTTGTTCGTTAGCAATGTTGTAACTGATTTCAATTACAGTTACTAAAAATAACTGCCATGAATCTGTATAAAAACTTAGAAATAAGAATAGAAGGCAAGGATGAATTGAGTCAACTTCTTCTTCTCCCTCAACTCCTTCTCTCACCTCTTCTTTCTTAATTCTACCTTTTTACTGGATGAACCAGTAACATTGGTGCTTTCATTGAGAATGTCAAAAAATGGCAGACGGTACTCGTTCTCAAACTCAACATCAATTCATCGAAGAATGTAAATCTCGTTTTTCCAATCAGGAGCAACAGCTAGCTAATTTGCAATATTGCTCAAAGAAATAAGTGTAAAGTTGACGACTATGGAAGGAAGAATCGAGCAGAATCTTCGAAATCCGATGTCCATTCCAATTGATACTTCCAGCAGTAAAGGTAAGCAAGCAGAAAATTATATTGATAATCAATATAAATCTTTTCGATCGATTAAGCTCGACGTTCCAAGATTTGTTGGAGATGATCCTCATGGCTGGATTTTCAAGATTGAGAGATTTTTCGATTATCATGAATTAGACGATTCTCAAAGGTTAAATATAGCTTCGTTTCATCTTGACGGAACTGCCTTGCAATGGTTCCAGTGGATTCATCGGAACAAAATGATTTCTACTTGGCATGAGTTCTTGCAAGCACTGGTACTTCGTTTCGGACCTTCGGAGTATCGAGATCTCCAAGGGGAATTATCAAAATTAACGCAACTAACGACGGTTCTCGATTTTCAGAATCATTTTGAAATGCTTAGGAATCAAACAATAGGTGTATCACCTTCCTTTCTTCAAAGCTGCTTTGAATCCGGACTGCGAAGCGATATTAGACGAGAGGTACGTGCGTTAAAACCTCAGTCTCTCGATCAAGCTATTAATCTGGCCAAATTAATGGAAGATAAATTGAATGATCAAGGTTTGAAATACACTGCTCCAAGATCGCAATTTAGTTTGCCAATACGAACTGTTGGTAATAATCAACCATTACTTCCAACTCCAAATTTACAACAAAAACCTCCATTATTGACAATTAAGTCATCAAATATTCCAGTTAAGAGAATATCTGCAGAAGAAATGATGCAAAGGAGGGAGAAAGGTCTATGTTACAATTGTGATGAAAAATTTCACAGGAATCACAAATGCAAATCCAAACTTTTTGTTTTGATGTTAGATGAAGAGGATCAATATTGCTCCGAATCAATATCGGTGCTGAATCTAGTTGACACAGAAGATTCGATTAATGAACAAAATGAGTTACCGGCTATAAGCTTACATGCTTTAGAGGGACAACAGTCCCCAAGAACTTTGCGATTTACGGGAACGATAGCTGGAAAAACCGTCTACACATAACTTCATTCAGAATAGGTTGGTTCAACAATTAAAGTTGGTGGTTCAACCTTCTAGACATTTCAAGGTTCTTGTTGGTAATGGTGAAGAGCTAGCATGCTCAGAAATGTGCCCTCAACTGGAAGTGAAAATTCAAAATCAAACTTTTCTGATTGATTTTTTTGTTTTACCCGTACAAGGTACTGATATTGTTCTGGGAGTCCAATGGCTACAGCTACTTGGACCGATTTTGATTGATCACAGAGCTTTGATTATGCAGTTTACTTGAAACAATGAATTAGTAACATTGCAAGGTGAAAAACAGCATACTTCATCACAGGTACAATTGCATCAATTTCGAAAAATGCAAAAATCTGATTATGTTTCTCAGTATTTTTGCTTGCAAGCGAGACTCACTCTTCCAGAGAAAGAAATAAAACATATACATGATGATATGTTGGAAATTATTGGTCAATATCAAAAGGTGTTTCAAACTCCAACTGAGCTACCTCCAGAGAGATTTATCAATCATCAAATAAATTTACGTTCCAATTCCAATCATGTCCATGTAAAACCGTACAGGTATCCTCACTTCCAAAAGACTGAAATTGAGAAATTAGTGGCGGAAATGCTTCAAGCTGGGATAATTCGGCCAAGTAGGAGTTCATTTTCTTCTCCTGTTGTACTCGTTAAAAAACGCGATGGTACGTGACGTTTTTGTGTTGATTACAGAGTACTTAATAGTCTTACTATACCCGATAGATTTCCGATTCCAACTGTTGATGAATTATTGGATGAATTACATGGTGCAACTATTTTCAGCAAAATTGATCTTCGTGCCGATTACCATCAAATTCGTATGAATTCAGATGATATACAAAAAACAGCTTTTATAACTCATGAAGGGCATTATGAATTCTTAGTAATGCCATTTGGGCTTACTAATGCACCTGCAACATTTCAAGCCATTATGAATGATGTTTTGAAATTGTTCCTACGAAAATTCGTCATTGTTTTCTTTGATGACATTTTGATATATAGTGCTTCGAGAAAGGAACACATGTTGCATTTGCAACAAGTTTTGGAGTGCCTTGATAATAATAAGTTGTTTGCAAAATTAAGCAAATGTGATTTTGGCCAAGCTTCAGTAGAATATTTGGGGCATATTGTTAGTGCTGCTGGTGTGTCTCCTGAAGGAGGTAAAATCTCTGCAATCCAGAATTGGCCTAGACCAACAATAATTAAACAGCTCCGTGGTTTTCTGTGATTGACAGGGTATTATAGGCGATTTATTCAACATTATGCAGCAATAGCTGCCCTTTGACATCCTTGTTACAAAAAAGATTCTTTTAAATGGAATGAGGGAGCTGAAAATGCATTCAAGGAACTAAAGGTGGCTATGGTTTCAGCACCGATTTTAACTTTTCCTAATTTCTCAAGACCATTTATACTGGAAACCGATTCGAGTTGTGTTGGTATTGGAGCTGTTTTAATTCAAGATAAACACCCTATAGCATTTTTCAGTAAGAAATTGTCACCAAAGATGCAACACAACAGTACCTATTTGCGGGAGTTATATGCTATTACTGAAGCTGTTAAAAAGTGGCGGCAATATCTTCTTGGTAATCGATTTACTATTAAAACTGACCAGAAAAGCATTAAAGAATTGATGACTCAGGTTATTCAAACACCAGAACAACAAAATTTTTTAGTGAAATTACTTGGGTATGACTTTGAAATTGTTTACAATCCAGGCAAAAATAATATCGTTGCTGATGCTCTTTCAAGAGTACATGATAATGATTCACAAGAAATTGGTGTTTGTGTAGCTCTAACCACTCTACATTATCCTCTGTTGGATAAATTGAGAGAGGAAACTGCTTGCCTTGTAGATTTGTAGGACTTGCAGAAGTATATGATGGAGCAGCCAGAAAATTATCCGAATTATCGATTACAGGGTGGGCTTATACTATGCGATGGGAGAATAATTGTTAGCAACAACTCAGCATATCGAACTGATCTCATTCGAGAATTCCATGAATCATTAACAGGCGGTCATCCAGGTATTCTACGTACTATCAAGAGATTAAGTTCTCAGTTTGATTGGCCAACTTTAAAAAAAGATGTACGTCATTTTGTTCAAACTTGCCCAATTTGCCAGCAAACTAAGTATGAAACTCGAAAACCAGCCGGGTTGCTCCAACCTTTACAAGTTCCCAAAAATATTTGTGAAGAATTTTCTATGGATTTTATATGCGGTTTACCTCTGTCAAATGGATTCTCTACTATTTTGGTGGTGGTTGACAGGTTATCAAAACTTGCTCATTTTAGTTCACTAACTCCTCAGTATTCAGCAGCAAAGGTAGCTGAAATCTTTGCAAAAACTGTCTGTAAATTGCATGGTATACCGAAATCCATTGTTAGTGACCGTGATCTAATTTTTTTGAGTAACTTTTGGAAGGAGTTAATGCGTTTGAGCGGCACAAAGTTGTTGTATAGCAGCTCATACCATCCGCAGACCGATGGTCAAACTGAGGTTACTAATCGGACTTTGGAACAATACTTGAGGTGTTTTACTATGGACAAACCGAAATTGTGGGAAAGATTTTTGCATTGGGCAGAATACTCCTATAACACAGCCTATCACTCTTCTATTAAAATGACTCCGTTTGAGGCGGTTTTTGGTAGAGCTCCTCCATCATTGCTGGATTATACCGAGAATTCATCAAATATTGAACTTGTCGATTTTCAGCTGCAACAACGTCAAATTATTCTGCAGCAATTAAAGGATAATTTGAACCAAGCTCGTAATCGTATGAAGAACCTTGCTGATAAAAAACGAAGTGATCGACAATTTGAAGTTGGAGATTTTGTATTGGTTAAACTTCATCCTTATAAGCAGTCTTCGGTTAAAGGGCAACCTTACTTTAAGTTGGCCAAACTTTTTTATGGACCATTTCAAATTGTGGAACGTATCGGCACAGTGTCGTATAAATTGAAGCTACCTGAGTATGCCAAAATTCACTCTGTATTTTACGTTTCGCTGCTTAAACCTTTTCATGAAGATACATCTATTCATTTTTCTAAATTGCCAGAAGAATTTGTGGATAATCATCCACTATTGCAGCCATTGGCAGTTTTAAATACTCGATCAGTGAAAATTGGCGATGAGTTCAAATTACAACTTTTAATACAATGGTCGGGTTTGTCTTGGGAGGAAAATTCGTGGGAATCTTTGGATGAATTTAGGAGCAACTATCCTCACTTCAACCTTGAGGACAAGATTACTCTTCAAGAGGATGGCAATGTTANGTTACAGTCACAGAATCATTTGGTTGCTTGAATAAATGAATCCAGAAAAACTATTTTAGTTTTTTTTGTAAACGACACCTTTTTACTGGCTTCTTAGAATATATGATTATGAAACGACTTGCTTTGAGCAAAAAAAATTAAAGACAAGACGGTGAAAGAACCCCTATCGTAGATGTGTAGAGGGATACGATATGTAACAGCTATTTATCTTCAATTATAGTGAACCATGTACGTGGATTGGATTATTCTTGAAAAACTTACAACTAGATGGAATCCATTGTACATTTTGTCATTTTTTTCGTCCACTTCACACAAAAGAATTGAATAGATTGTCAGCCTGTCAAATTCAAATAGTTTAAAATATCCGACCAGTGAAGATACAATTTAATTTCTTCAATAGCTAAGCTCGTGCAAACTGAAATCATTTCAACAGAAAGTGAACAAAATTTTAGCCTCAACCCAAGGTTGACACCATCTCCGTTGATTGGAAATTCGAAACATGTGAAAGAACTCATTATTGAGCTCTTACCTCATGATCTCAAACAGGTTGCCTTGAAGACATTGATCGTTGTCCATAGAACATTGAGAGAGGGTGATCCTACCTTCAGGGAGGAAATTCTTAATTTCTCATACAGAGGAAATATCTTCCAGATATCAAATTTTAAAGACGATTCAAGTCCTCTAGGTAATCTGCTCCAGCGTCAATGTAAGAATGTCGATGAGGGGAAGTTTTTATTTTATTGACATTTTTTATTCTTTTCTTCTCATGCAGCTTGGGATTGCTCTGCTTGGGTTCGGACATATGCACTCTTTCTAGAAGAGCGGCTCGAATGTTTTCGAATCTTGAAGTATGACATTGAATCTGAGCGTTTGACAAAAACATCACAAGGATCGACAAAAGTATATCCTATTATTTCTCCAAAGAAGATTTTTTAAATTATAATCCAAAAAGATTGAGATATTTTTTTTGGTTGACAGGTTCATAGTAGAACACGGTTGTTGGGATGTGAAGAGTTGTTGCTGCAACTACCTGCACTTCAGCAGCTTCTTTACCGGCTCATGGGTTGCCAGGTAACTTTTTTTGATGAATTATTTGTACTTTCTATTTCTTTAAAAGTACTGTACTGGTGGTTTGATATTCAACAATTTTTTTTCAGCCAGAAGGTGCTGCTTTTGGTAATTATCTCATTCAGTACGCGTTGGCCTTGGTAAAATCTCAGTTCTTTTCTCATTTTTTTAACAACTCCAGCTTTTAAGTCCCTTTTAGTAAATATTTTCCCAGTTGTATTTTTTTTCATAAGTAGTTGGATTTTGTTCCTTCATCCATCCCATATAGTATATGTTTTGTTAGAATTTAATGATCCAATGTACTTTGTGTCAAACCACGCCCAGATCTAATAATTGATTTTATTTTATATATATTTACTTGAGTTGCAAAATTTATAGTATCTTGATTTATCATTAATGAGTTTCTGTTAGTGGTTTTGTTCCCATTAAGGTTCTTCGCGTATAAAATACATATATTCATTTGATCTGATTTTCTTGTATTGTATGATTACGACACGCCTCTAATAAGTTAGAAGGCTTCTAGCCGGAGCAAGGTTCCTTACTAGTCATTTGCAGCTTGAAAATAAAAACCTCTTCTTAACAAAATTCAAAAGTAAACAAAATCTACAATCACCTAATTCTACAATTTACACTGCTTCTAATTTTTTTTAGTTAGCTGGTGTAGGTGCTGAAAGAGAGCTTTAAAATATATTGTGCAATCAATGATGGAATCATAAACCTTGTGGACATGGTACCATATTATTGTAGTTTTTTCGTTGCATTTCGACTTAACTCTTTGTCATTGTTTTTTTTTCAAATTTAATTCCACTTTTTATACAGTTCTTTGAAATGTCAAGACATGATGCAGTTAAAGCTCTCCGTATATACAAAAAAGCCAGTCAACAGGTTTTTATGAGTATTTCCTTTCTAAATCATATTCTCGTGTAAGTCGAGTGGATTCAACATCGAATTGGCTTAGCGACATAATAAAGATCTGATTGCTATTGATGGCTGAACTTTTATTCTTTTTTCCCTCAAGCAGGCAGAAAATCTTGCTGATTTTTATGACTATTGCAAGGGCTTAGAGCTTGCAAGAAATTTCCAGTTTCCAACACTCAGACAGGTTCCTATTTTCTCTTTATTTTGGGAAGTTGAAAAATATATGCGCACAGTTTTTATGATGATAAAACTTTATTTAGTGTCAATTATAATAATACGGCTTATGGATTTGTTTTCGTTAATGAGTTAGCCGCCTCCATCATTCCTGGCAACAATGGAAGA
>QAOC01039189.1:0-17149 GCA_003255005.1 Begonia fuchsioides | reverse complement strand
TATTCGTAATAAATAATCCAAAATATACTTGTACCTTAATGATAAGACCAAGTTATTACAAAACTATTATAAACTAAACATAGTATTTTCCATTTACTATAAACTAAACATAATATTATACATTAGTTTTCAAACAAAACGTTTCCTTTTACATGAGCCCACCGGTCAAAATCGCACTAACAGCCACAATCTTCAGCAATGGGCGTACTTCACCACTTCAAGCATCTATCAGCGGTAAGTAGTATCCTCAGTATGTATTTTATCACCTACATTACAATGCTAATCTAATGAGCCTAACGCTCAGTAAGTTAATCCGTAATAATAAAACATTTATGAGACCTTTATGCATATGTTGCTTTATAAAAACAATGCAGTTTTTAGTATTGTTCATTTCTTTTCTTTTCTTTCACTTAACAGTCCAGTTAATGTGGTTAATACCGTCTAGGGGAGAGTAGGCACCATTTGGTCCAACCTCTTGGGACAGCCAAACTCAACCCCGCCCAACATGTAACAATTTACGTACATTTCATTCATTTCATTTCTTTCATTATTGATCGTTGAAGGTACCACGGGAGAGAGTAGACACCATTTGGCCTCCCTCGAGGCAATCTAACTCGAGCTCCTCCTTCAATGACCCGTTGCATATTATCATGAAAATCATGCATGTAAATCATTTTCGTATTTTTCCTAAAACCATGACGTATGAACAATTAAGATGCATGAACATGTAAACATGCAATAAAATGTACAATTCAAACGTTGCAAACATTCTAAACATGCATCTTTATTCTAACACCAAAAATCAATCAATCATCAAACAAGGCACACAAACATATCCTCAAATAAATTGAGGTCGGTGTATTGTACATTACACCCCAAAAATAATCCAGCATATTTCAAAATCATGAATCCTAATCTTTATAATGTAGTCCCCTTAGGGCCAATCACATGCAACATTAACTTACCTTAGGTCCTTAGCTTTATTGAAAAACTTGATCAATATGTTGCTGTACTTGAAAACCTAAAACGCAAGTAACATAATTCATTAACTTCAAACAACCATAAATTCTTCGATAATGCTCCATTTGTGATGCTACCGGTGTCAAATTATTCCTTAATGAGTAAACTATAACTTCTTAGAAGACACCAAATTCAGAAAACTAACGTAGCATAAAGTATCGGGACATATTAGTGAGCATACTTCTCTGGAAACAGTGGACCGGTCGACCCAACTTATTAGGGGTCGACCCATGTTGATAAAACAGAGACGTCGCATTTTTAAATCGAGAATCGGTCGACCCAAACTAGAAGGGGTCGACCCAAACTCTCCCCAGTTTTCGTACATTGACTTGTGACGTCCATAACTTTTCATACCTAGCTCTGAATTGAGTGATTTTAACGGCTATACTCTAAGAGTCTACTTTAACTATTATGAAGGAAACAAACTCTAATTCTTACTACTTCTCGACCGAATCTCCAGAACTCTAACATTGTCCATACTTAACTCATTTTCTAACAATGTACATGAAATCCTTCATTTTTATCCATCAATTCAAATACTACTATCATGTTATCCTTACTGAACTTAGAAGAACTTAAGAGGATAGAAAATATTACCTTGAACTTTAGTTTCCACGAGAGCCTTAGAGTTTCCTACCAAACGCTCCCAAAGGATATCTCACTTTCTCACTGTTTTTCTCTCACAGAACTTCTTTTCTTTCTCAATCTCCCTCTCCCCTTTCAAGACGTGAGAGCTCTTAGTAAATAGGGGAAGGAACCATGTTGGTAGAGAAATGACAGACCATGCCTTTTTATATCTTAATTAAACAAAATCAACCTTTCCTTTACGTCCACTGATCGGATTTCCTCACGTTTTGGCTGACTTTTCAACGACATGTATGAATGTGTCGACCGCTCGTCCATTTGTGTCAACCCAATCTATTCCCGAGAGTCATTTGTGTCGATCGTTCGTCTGTTGTGTCGACCGCAAGTGTTTCCCGAGAACGACTTGTGTCGACCACTCGGTCTTGGGGTCGACCGAATGTTCCAGTTGTGTCGACCCCTCTTCGATTCAGGAGGTCCTATTGTGTTGACTCCTCCTAAGTCCTTGGGTCGACTTAAAGTACACAATTGTGTCGACCCCTCTTTAGTTCTGGGGTCGACCGAAACTGTTCATTGTGTCGACCCCTCTTCAATCCTGGGGTCGACCAGAAGTCCCAATTGTGTCGACCCTTCCTACATTCTGGGGTCGGCCGAAACCTACTTTTAAGGTAATCCTTTAGTATATTTAACCCAACTTACTTCATTACTTTTACTTAAACCTAGCAACCTTCAAACAATGGACTTCAAACAAACATCAATCAAACCCAAACACTTGGGCCGGTGCACGGTGTGATACACCTCAAAAAGAGTATTCTCATTCTAATTATTCATAATCGTAACCAACATTCATAAACAAAAATCTTAAACACTTTTCATTTTAAAATCATAATTCTTAAAATAAACGAGGGTTGTTACATTCTACCCTCCTTAACAAAATTTTGTCCTCAAAATTTAGATGTCAAAAAGTTCCGGATACTTCGTCATCATGTCTTGTTGCCTTTCCTACGTGGCTTCCTCTATTGTATGGTTTCTCCATAGGACTTTGACTAAAGGGATTTGTTTGTTTCTCAATTCTTTTATTTTTGNATATAATTCAGCATATTGATCCATAGAAAAATTCATTCTAACCGGTAAGAAATGGGCTGACTTTGTTAATCTATCAACAATCACCCAAATAGCATCATGCCCCTTTGTTGTTTTCGGTAATCCTACAACAAAGTCCATTGTTATATGCTCCCATTTCCATTCCGGGATTGGTAAAGACTGAAGCGTTCCTGCAGGCCTTTTATGTTCAGCTTTAACTTCTTGACACGTGATACAAAATTCCACATGTTTTGCTACGTCCTCTTTCATATTCGGCCACCAAAAGTGCTGTTTTAAATCCCGATACATTTTAGTGCTTCCTGGATGCACCGTAAATGTAGAAGAATGAGCTTCCGATAATATTTTCTTCCGTAATTCTTGCTTTTCCGGAATATACCATCTATCTTTAAACTTCATAACACCATCATTCAAACACTTAGTCAGAAGAATTTGGCATTTTGCCCAATTTATATCGTTTATATTTTGGATCCTCCAATTGAGCTTCTTTGATTTCATCCATAAGAGTTGGCTTCAAAGATAATGCTGCAAGCATACAACTCAAATTTGACACTACTTCTAAGCCAGACTTCTGAATTTCAGATTGAAGCGTTATGGACATTGCCAATTGGACTGGTATGAACCTCCTACTCAATGCATCAGCTACCACATTAGGTTTGTCGGGGTGGTATTTGATTTCAAACTCATAATCTTTTACGAATTCGAGCCATCCTCGTTGCCTCATATTCAGGTCTTTTTGGGTGAATAAATACTTCAGACTCTTATGGTCTGAAAATATCTTTCATTGTTGTCCATATAAATAATGCCTCTATATTTTTAATGAGAAAACAACTGCAGCTAATTCTAAATCATGAGTAGGATAATTTTGCTCGTACCCTTTTAATTGCCTTGATGCGTAAGCGATCACTTTTCCTTCTTGCATCAATACGCAACCTAATCCAATTTTGGAAGCATCACAATGAATTGTGAATTTACCGTCCTCAGTTGGAATTGTCAAAATTGGGGCTGATGTCAATTTTTGTTTCAAGTTCTGGAAACTTCTATCACATTCACATGCCCACCAAAACTTCATGTTTTTCTTCGTTAATAGGGTCAAAGGGATTGCTATCTTTGAAAATCCTTCAATGAATCTTCGATAATATCCAGCTAACCCGAGAAAGCTACGCACCTCATTAATATTCCTTGGCTATGGCCAGTCCATCACTGCTTGGACTTTTGATGGATCAACAGAAATACCGTCCTTGGATACTACATGCCCAAGAAAGTTAACTCTATCAAGCCAGAATTCACATTTAGAAAACTTAGCATATAAGATATGTCGTCTTAAAATTGATAATATTGCCTTTAGATGTTCCACATGCTCTTCCTCTGTTTG
Source organism: Begonia fuchsioides (assembly GCA_003255005.1). Lineage (NCBI taxonomy): Eukaryota > Viridiplantae > Streptophyta > Magnoliopsida > Cucurbitales > Begoniaceae > Begonia > Begonia fuchsioides. The sequence goes on along the minus strand of QAOC01039189.1, from coordinate 13,071 downwards.
AGAATATATGAGAATATCGTCGATAAACAGAATTATGAATTTATTTAGATACTCTTGGAATACGCAATTCATTAGATCCATAAAGGCAGCAGGAGCATTGGTCAATCCAAAAGACATCACCAAAAACTCGTAATGTCCATATCGAGTTCTAAATGCTGTTTTCGGGACATCTTCCGCTTTGACCTTCAATTGATAGTATCCTGATCTTAGATCGATCTTTGAGAACACCTGAGCACCTTGGAGTTAAAAGTGCTTCGGCGAGAGTAGTACTAAGTTGGGTGACCACTTGGAAAGTCCACGTGTTGCACCCCTTTTCCCTCGAGCGTTCTCTCTCTGCGAATCCTACCGACGGTGGGGGAAGCCTTGTTCGGCACGGACCTCCTTTTTCGAATGTTTTTCTCTCATGCAGACGGCTTCATTTGCAATTTCCCACCAGGCAGATCGCGATGAGCTGTTCGGGGTCGACGTAAAAGTTCTTCGGCGAGAGTAGAACTAAGTTGGGTGACCACTTAGGAAGTCCTCGTATTGCACCCCTTTTTACTCGAGCTTTCTCTCTTTGCGAATCCGACCAACGGTGGGGGAGCCTTGTTCGGCGCGGACCTCCTTTTTCGAATGTTTTTCCCTCATGCACACGGCTTCTTTTGCAATTTTCCACCAGCCAGATCGCGACGAGCTGTGCGAGGTCGACGTAAAAGAATCTGATCGCCGAGCGCAAAGTTACGCACCCTTCCTTCTTTTTTCGGCTCACGGCCGGCGTAGGACGGCATGCTGTGAAGGCGCTGCAGAACGTGCGGGCGTCGAAGGGCGGTTGTGGGAGCGCACCCGGCCTGGAAGGAAGGTGGAGGAGATACAATCCACAGTCGCGGATCGCAACAGGGGAGAGGCCATGCCGAGGCGCGGGTACCTAGCCTCCTGCGAGGGAAGCCTGACGGGTGCGACCATACGAGCACTAATGCACCGGATCCTATCAGAACTTCGAAGTTAAAAGTGCTTCGGCAAGAGTAGTACTAAGTTGGGTGACCACTTGGGAAGTCCTCGTGTTGCACCCCTTTTTACTCGAGCTTCCTCTCTCTGCGAATCCGACCAACGGTGTGGGGAGCCTTGTTCGGCGCGGACCTCCTTTTTCGAATGTTTTTCCCTCATGCACACGGCTTCTTTTGCAATTTTCCACCAGCCAGATCGCGACGAGCTGTGCGAGGTCGACGTAAAAGAATCTGATCGCCGAGCGCAAAGTTACGCACCCTTCCTTCTTTTTTCGGCTCACGGCCGGCGTAGGACGGCATGCTGTGAAGGCGCTGCAGAACGTGCGGGCGTCGAAGGGCGGTTGTGGGAGCGCACCCGGCCTGGAAGGAAGGTGGAGGAGATACAATCCATAGTCGCGGATCGCAACAGGGGAGAGGCCATGCCGAGGCGCGGGTACCTAGCCTCCTGCGAGGGAAGCCTGACGAGTGCGACCATACGAGCACTAATACACCGGATCCCATCAGATCTCCGAAGTTAAAAATGCTTCGGCGAGAGTAGTACTAAGTTGGGTGACCACTTGGGAAGTCCTCGTGTTGCACCTCTTTTTCCTCGAGCTTTCTCTCTCTGCGAATCTGACCAACGGTGGGGGGAGCCTTGTTCGGCGCGGATCTCCTTTTTCGAATGTTTTTCCCTCATGCACACGGCTTCTTTTGCAATTTTCCACCAGGCAGATCGTGACGAGTTGTGCGGGGTCGACGTAAAAGAATTTGATTGCCGAGCGCAAAGTTACGCACCCTTCCTTCTTTTTTCGGCGCGCGGCCGGCGTAGGACGGCATGCTGTGAAGGCGCTGCAGAACGCGTGGGCGTCGAAGGGCGGCAAGGCGGTTGTGGGAGCGCACCCGGCCTGGAAGGAAGGTGGAGGAGATACAATCCAAAGTCGCGGATCGCAACAGTGGAGAGGCCCTGCCGAGGCGCGGGTACCTAGCCTCCTGCGAGGGAAGCCTGACGGGTGCGACCATACGAGCACTAATACACTGGATCCCATCAGAACTCCGAAGTTAAAAGTGCTTCGGCGAGAGTAGTACTAAGTTGGGTGACCACTTGGGAAGTCCTCGTGTTGCACCTCTTTTTCCTCGAGCTTTCTCTCTCTGCGAATCTGACCAACGGTGGGGGGAGCCTTGTTCGGCGCGGATCTCCTTTTTCGAATGTTTTTCCCTCATGCACACGGCTTCTTTTGCAATTTTCCACCAGGCAGATCGTGACGAGTTGTGCGGGGTCGACGTAAAAGAATTTGATTGCCGAGCGCAAAGTTACGCACCCTTCCTTCTTTTTTCGGCGCGCGGCCGGCGTAGGACGGCATGCTGTGAAGGCGCTGCAGAACGCGCGGGCGTCGAAGGGCGGCAAGGCGGTTGTGGGAGCGCACCCTGCCTGAAAGGAAGGTGGAGGAGATACAATCCAAAGTCGCGGATAGCAACAGTGGAGAGGCCTTGCCGAGGCGCGGGTACCTAGCCTCCTGTGAGGGAAGTCTGACGGGTGCGACCATACGAGCACTAATTCATCGGATCCCATCAGAACTCCGAAGTTAAAAGTGCTTCGGTGAGAGTAGTACTAAGTTGGGTGAGCTTTGTCTCTCTGCGAATCCGACTAATGGTGGGGGAAGCCTTGTTCGGCGCGGACCTCCTTTTTCGAAGGTTTTTCTCTCATGCAGACGGCTTCTTTTTCAATTTTCCACCAGGCAGATCGCGACGAGCTGTGCGGGGTCGACGTAAAAGAAATCTGATGCACCTCTTTTTCCTCGAGCGTTCTCTCTCTGCAAATCCGACCAACGGTTGGGGAAGCTTTCTTCGGCACAGAGCTCGTTTTTCGAATGTTTTTCTTTAATGCAGACGGCTTTTTTTTCAATTTTCTACCAGGGAGATCGCGACGAGCTGTGCGGACTCATATTTAGTTGATTGTTCTAAGAGATTGACTCAAAAGAAGTCTAGTTCTCGACTGAAGTTTAACTTGAGATCTAAGGTACATTATAGCAAGTTATAACTATTTTATTAATGAAATGTATCCACATTGTTAAAAGTAGTTAACAATATGATAGGAAGATGACGTTGTAATTATGATAAAACTCAAATTATTTATTAGTTATATTTAAACTTCAAATTTTTTGTTATAACTAATTTCATAAATCATTCTGTAAATTATTATTTATCTTAATAAATACTGTAAGTGCTCATTCTGAAACCCGTGTTACAGTCTGAAATAAATAAAGCATACCTAAGTTATGCAACTTTTGAGTGATCTGCTTGAATTTTGGAGCCCAGTAGCTTCGTAAGATGGCAAGGCTGATGGAAAGATCAGAGCCGTTGATTTAAACCTTAAGAAACTGGAAGACACAGTCACTTGTTTAATGAATGATTTCAGACAAGCTGACAATTGACAATATCGGGATGGATAGAACAGGTGGAGCTCTGAGACTCCGATAAGCAAAGCAATCGCCATCTTTCTGCCGCGTACAAACCTGATAAACGTCCTGCATGTCTGACACGTGTCATATATTTCGTGGCGTTCTCGAGTGGCCCATCCATCTTTTCATTCTCTCTCTCCACCGCAAGACTTCGGTTCAAAATATTTTCAATTTTATCGAATTCTGCATAAGAATTTATTGACTAAACAACAAATAAGGTTGTCCATGCAACTACTCTATTCGCCCACGTTTTCTACGTATCTTTTAATGGGTTAGCTCATTCTTCTCTACGTAATAAACAAATTAAACAATAACGCAAACTATTAATATAGATCAAAGGTTGACATTCGAGTTTTATTTTATTTTTTTGAAGGCCAAGAGATTAATAGGCAAATCCAATTTTCAATTTCCGATCAATTTGGTCTAATAATTGTCAACGAAAGCAAGCATACTTGTCTGAATAAATTATGTGTCTCACAACCATTAAAAATGAAGCTAAACCTAATATCCAAGGTGCTCAATAAATGCAATTTGTCATAAAATATGTAAATATGTATTTAAGATTATCGGTATGCTAAAGAAAGTATATTTGGGACCAAAATCAACTTGAAACTTTCAAAAACAATTCAGCTTAGAATAATCAACCCTCATGGGGAGATGAATTTGGAATTTATATATTTAAATAAAACTGTTGATAAAAATATTATATATTATAATNTAACGTCGAGTGGCATCGCATCTAAGATAGATAATTTACAATTAATTTCGTGAAACCAAAATATCATTTCATAATCTTGAAGCCTTTAATTTCAAACTATAATTTTGAAAAAAAAATTCAAAAATTGAATCCAACTACGAAAAATTAATTACAAATGTAACTTGCCTTAAAAGATCGTTTTGAGTATGCTACAGATAGGTCTTTTGTTAGTATTTCATTCGATTGAAAAGAAACATATACTTGTAATCGTTCATCTTTAACACTGCAATGTAGACTTTCGCAACCTCTTCTCATAAACCGTGCTAGTTTTTTTAATTTTTGGACAGCTCTTGCATTCAACGATAGATTGCAACAAATTAGTAACCAATTGTTTTTAAATTACATGAATATAACACGAGTAATAATAGTAATAATAATAACAATAATAGAAATAAATAATAATAATATTTGGTCATTCTAAAATATGAAGAGCTTAATTTGGAACCTATTTTTATAAATAGCGCTACAACTTGAAGAATCTCCTTTTTTATTTTGAATAGTGACCACGAAAAGGACTAGATTCATGCTATTTCCGTAATCATACGATAGAATAAGCTAGTAGTTTCAATGTCTGAAAGTCTATCGAGATGTCGGATAGTAAAAGAGCTTACGGTACAAAAGATGAACGTGGACGATAAAGTGGATTGATTCACAAGTGCATTCGTACGGTCCAAAAGACTAAATAGGACGCTCTGTGCAATAATTCATTTTCGATAATAGGCAATTTATCCAACGATATATATAAAGTACAACGGTCATATTTGTAACCAATCAGACCACTCTAGTTCACTATCGAATTCATGAAATGAAAGTCGGAACCATCCACACGTGCCTCATGTACTTTATCTTCACACCTAATTTTTTTTTCCTTAATTTATTAACTTATTGCATTTTAGCCAAAATGGCGATACGTTTCCATCACAATATTATGTGGTTTTCTTGTATTCAAGAAATAAATTATAATTCCCTTTGAATATCATATACACATAAATTTCAAAAAAAAAAAATTGAGTATATCCATTCGTAGATCATAAATGTTATTTTTTAATATTTCGTGAATTTTTTTAATATTTATTTATCTGTATCTTAAATTCTCGCGTACATGGTGGAATATCATGCATTTATTATGAATAGCAAGAACTTTCAATCTTCTCTTTGCTCTTTGATTCTGCCCATAAATAGTTTATACTAAAGCTGAAGATTTATGTAAAATAATTATCAGATTTAAGTACTAATGAAAATGGTTTAAAATCCAAGAATTATTGCGTATTTAAAATTTTGGATCAGTCAATTTTTAGATGCCCTTACACAATAAATAGCCGGTACTTTTTGAGTAGTAGTTGTTCCTTTTTGAATGGGGCACAAAGCCGTTTGTTTCTCATTCGATTTGAGTTCACTCTATTTTTTTCTTGTTTGTCGTGAATATTGATCTTTGAAATTAATGGTTCTTATTTATTTATTCAACAAAATTATTGTATATCATGATTTTAGCGTTGGGCATGTTCTGATTTGGTCCGTTAGTTTTAAAAAATAGTACTAGAGCAACATATTTTTTAAAATTTTAAGACCACAACGAGTCAAAAATTCAATCAATAAGTTAAAATAAAATATAACAAACTCAATCAATAAAATTCAATAATCTCCAAAAGATAACAATCAATATAAGCGCAAATAATACTAAGTAAAAAATAGATTAAAACAATCATAAAATTATAATAATTGTTAACTATAATATAAAAAAATTAAAAATACATATTTATCAACATTATTAATTATTAATTTTAATGAAGAATTTTATAGTATGGTACATTTAATTTTTTTTAAATGACCGGATCAATATATTTCAATTTTTAACTTATTGGACCAATAGACTAGACATGTCTGACACACTAGAACCATACTAAATAATTCTATTCATCCGTCTATTTGGGTAAATTTTATCTACTTTTATGTAATTTAATAGGGAAACTCAATAAATTCTGTTTTTGTTCAGTGCCTCGGTTGTTAAACAACGTGAAATTTGGTGCTTAGTTGTTTACTACCGTGATGGATGACATAATATTAATAGACCTAATCTATGTCTTTGCATAATCAAGTTTTATTGAACTTTTTTTAAAGTGGTATCATAGACATGTTAGATAATTAAGTTCAATCAAAGTTTGTGATTTAAAAAAAAAAGATCATAATGATATATTATGATCTTAAATTTTTAGAATGAAGACCAGGACGGAACATTACTAAGTAGGAGTGTGCAAAACCGGATCGAAACTGCAAATTAGACTAGAACTGTTGGTTTTAATCTTGTCTTGATTTTAATTTTTAAAAAACTGTGATTTATGAGCTGATTCTAGTTTTTATGAGTAAAAACTATGAAACCAAAATTGGGACCATTAGTAAAAAAAAACTCAACTCAAACTCTAATAAAATCCGATATAAATCATAAAATTAGTTATAAATTTGTTCAATTACTTAAAACTCAACCCAAATAAAATAAAAGTATATATTTTATTATTATATTTAATTTTTTTTATATAAAATAAAACTAGATTAAACTGAAATCGCATTCGAACGTTAGTTTCGATGTCAATCATATTGGGCCAATTAATCAGTATTGATCTTATTTCATCTTGAGTTTCTTTGATAAAAAATAAAATAATTTTAAATTAATAAAAATATAATAATATGTAAAATAATTTAAATTATAAAGTTACTTTATATATTTTTTCATTTCTTTGCTTGATTTGACCATTGAAATTATTTATGAAATTGAAGAAAATAATATTTCATAGAAAATAATTTTTTTAAAAGATAAAATATCAATTTATTCTCTAGACTAAGTGCATAAGATATTTCAAAATTTTAAAAAGTTTATTTATTTATGGAACTTTACTAAAATTGTATTCGACCACCTAAAATTATTATGTTCCTTAATTACTTAATGTGGGATTAATAAAAATATTTTATTACTATTATTATTTTTGTGTGGTAAGGAAGTTTTATGATTCCAAATCTTATGCTCTCCACATATCATGACTAGGGGTGGGCAACCCGGGCCGAACCTTAAGGTTTGGCCTGACACCATAAGCTCCGGGCCGGGTACGGTTCGGGTACGAATAGAAATTTAAGTATTCGGTTCGGGTAAACGGGTATTAAGTCCGGGTATAAGGTACTGTGGAAATACTCGATACCCGTTTAATACCCGTGGATAATACTAACCTAACCTAATAAACTCTGCTGCTGCTGCTGCCTCTCATCGCCCGCTTCGTCGCCCGATCTAATCGTCGGCCTCTCGTCGCCCGCTTCTCCTCGCCCGCATCTCGTCGCTTCTGATTCCTTCCATAACAACAACAGGACTCTGCCATCTTGAAACATCTAAAGACACTATGGAATCGACGTCAGTACCTACATGTTGATAAGGCGGATCCCAATCGCATAGACATCGAACTCCACAGAAAAAATGGCCGGTCCGTCGAGTTTAGGGATTTGACGGTGTTGATTAGACCCAAGCCTTCACCCTTGGTGATATTCTGATCGATCTTTGTGTTTTGGGGAGCGAAGAAGAAAGCGAGCCCGTCGGCGTACATCGATCTATTCTGTGAATCAATGGCGAAGGAGAAATGAGTGGAGAAATCGGTGAGATTTCGAGAGGGTTTATCCCAGAGGTGAAGGGCTTGGAAATACGTAGCCTGGCCGACGGTTGCTGTGTTGCGATTCTCCCCCGTCAACTGGATTGCTGCTCTGGCAGCGTAAGCTCTCTCGTAAGAAATGTTTCCGTCACTGGAATCGAAGCTGGTTAGATTAAAGGACAAAGCGGCAGCGGAGACGACGGCCGGAAAGAACTGAACGGCGGTCGGAGAAGCATAAAACAAGATTAGGAGCAAAGAAAAGGGAAAACCCAGGGCCATTCTGAGCTGAATTCGCCGATGGGACTCCCATCGGTACCCGAAATTACCTGAATTCGACCCGGAAATTTAAGGTCTCGGGTAGCAGTGCGTCATACCGGGGCCGGGCCGAGTATCAGGTATTGTATATTACCCGATACCTGTTCGGGCCAAGTATCTCGCATCGATACCCTGCCTGAAAACCCGTTTGCCCACCCCTAATCATGACATCAACAAAATAAACCAAACATCGAAACCGGTCGTCTCCTCTCCCTCTCCCTCTCTCTCTCTCTCCCTCCCTCTCTCTTATTTAAATCCACCTTCCTTAGAACACTACACCAGAGTTAGGGAAAGAGAGAATGCAAGTTTTGTACTGTGTGAGGGAGAGGAAACCCTGCGTGGGGTGGGTGGAAACATACTTCAAGGACTGTTTGTGCAACCTCAATGATCACTTCTCCTTCGCTTTTGGATTGATGAGTCTCGTCTGCTGGGGAGTCGCAGAGATCCCTCAGATCATCACCAACTTCAGAACCAAGTCCAGCCATGGCGTTTCCCTCGCTTTTCTCCTCACTTGGATTGCTGGGTATCTCTTTCTTCGTCTCGTTTCTCGTTCTTTTCTTGAAATGACTCGTCTCTCTCCTCTTCGACCAGTGACGTCTTCAATCTTGTCGGTTGTCTTCTCGAGCCTGCAACGGTGAGCTTGCTTCCGGCTCTCACATGGCTTCTGCACCTTCGTTTTTACAATCATCTAATCACTTTTTCTTCGTTTTGTTTCTCTCAGTTGCCGACCCAGTTCTACACAGCTATGGTAGTCGCGTTTTCTCTTCTTGCCCTCGAGCAAAACATCAGGATTTCTATGGTTTTTAGTGTGTTTCTTAATTTCAGTTGAATCATAGTTGTTATCAGATTATAATAATAAAAGTTCAGAACAAAAGGAATCTTTTGCCCATTCCTTGGCTTGCATATCTTTTTAAGAAACGCATATTCAGTGTTTGCAGAGCTTTTACCCATTTCTTTCTACAGCTAAGAAAATTTGATTGAGATAATGAGAAATTGCTTGGAAATCTTTAGAAACATTTATGATTTCGTAGTTGGACATCGTCTTCTTTCTGCCTGCCATGGTGGTCAGATTGATTTTCTCTTTTACAGCTTTACACCGCAAGTACTGTTGTTTTAGTGTGGCAAAGCGTTTACTATGATCACTTCTGCAAATGGCGAAAACGACGATCCAAGTCCTCTCAGACGGTGAGTTAAAGCAGTTCTTTGCATCGTTCTTCCTTTTTTTTTATCTCCGACTTGTTCTTTTCAGGGGGATGAAGAAAAGCAGCCATTGAAGCAGAAATCAGAGGATTCAAGCATTCCGATTCCGAAATCAACCCAACGAAAGGAGTTCTATTACACGTCCGACAACTCATCCTCTTTCTATTGCTTCCATGGACATTTATTAACTTCTTGTTTTGATTTTTTTCAGGTCGGCGAGATCGCTGGCCGGGAGTGGAACTCCGCCTTTCCGAGGTCTTCTCCGGCGACCCAGAAGTGGGCCTTCGGCGCTCGTAGCAGCCGACTCCGACTCGTCCTCCGACGATGAAACAGTTCAAGTTTCATTGAACAGGACAGTGAGCCAACCGAGACCAATCCCTCGCTCGGTAAATCCTAAATCCTCGGATTTTCCGAAATGATCGGAGGATCTTTGCACGTCGACAATGTGTTTGTTTAAATTCCTCAATGAAGCCGTTTGTCTTGATTTTGGAACTATTTCAGGCGGGCTATGGAACATTTTTGGCCACCGCCATCAGTTTGCCCGTCCAAACTAAAGGCTTCACTGATGCAAATCTCAGAAGATTCACTTCCAGGAGACTTCAGGCATGTTACTCCATCTAAATCAACCCACCCCAAGTTGGGGTGTCAATCTTATCCGATCGACCCACAAAACTGATTTGAAGTGATCATTTGGGTCGGATAAGATTGGTTTTTAATATTAAAAATTGATGTCAATCCGAATCAAAACTTACTCAATTTTTTTGCCAGATTTGATTCAGATTGAATATACGATCAGACTAACTTCAAATACAGTTTTACGAGAATCGACTCAGTAGATTGGATTGTTTAGTCGATCAATTCAAAATTTATGAAGAAATAATTAAATTTTTTTGTGCAGAGACAACCCATGAGTTTGAATTTTGTAAAATCGAATGTGAACTCAAATAAAATCACATTTAAATTTTGGGTGAGATCAATTATCCAGTTAATTTTAATTTATATTTATAAAATTCGACCTATCACATCAGATTTATTTTGTATCAAAATTTGACCTGATTGAAGCCATTATGGTTAAATTCATCGTATGTGCACGAGGACTATATCAAAGTTTTGCGTATGAAAGCAAACATTGAATCTTATTTATGAATCAACCATGGAGGCTTTTGATTGAAAAAAAAGGTTTGTTTGTTCAGGAAGAAGGGATAGATAGTGGGTATGGACAGTGGCTGGGCTGGCTAATGGCTGCTATTTATATGGGCGGTCGTCTGCCTCAGATTTGGTTGAACGTCAGTCTTCTTTCCTCCTTTGCTTTTCTTCCATAATTCTTGTTTTTGTTTGTCTCATAATCTTTCTTACGTTGTCAGATCCAAAGAGGCAGCGTAGAGGTAAATTCTGTGTTCATTTTTTCTTTGTTTTTATGCATCACTTTCTGTGACCTTAGACTTCTCTTCTTTTCTTCCAAGCAGGGATTAAACCCTCTCATGTTTGTCTTTGCATTGATTGCCAATGTCACCTATGTAGCAAGGTTTTCTTTCTCCCCCTAGTGCTCTCTCTCTCTCTCTCCTCTCTACTTCTCTCTCTTTCTCTCTCATTTGTTTTGTCAAATGATGCAGTATTCTCGTGAGAACGACCGAATGGGATAAGATCAAAGCCAATATGCCATGGTTGTTAGATGCTGCAGTTTGCGTGGTCCTCGACTTATTTGTATCCTTCAATTCTTGTGCAATTTGGTCTCGAGCTCATATAATTGACATCTTAAAAACAATTTTATTTTGAAACAACTGCAAACTATCGGGAGCAGCTCTGTTTCGAGCCTGAACCGGTTACAAGGATGTTATATTGAAGAACTTTTCTAATAGCATGCTAATCTCCGTTGATTTGATTATAGTTGGACTTAAAACAGATACTATTATAGATCATTCTGCAGTACATCTACTACCGATACTTCAAAGGCCAAGAAGAGTGTCGGAAAGAAGGAAAATCAGGTTCGAGATAAAGAAAAAACGGAGGGCAAGCGATTGATTCTCTTGCTAATCACACTCCTTGTTTGTTTACTTGCATTCGGGATCGCTATGAGTAATCTGTTATTTGGAGTATGATGGCTTAACCAACGTATGTTTCATCGGCATCTTTGTATTTCTTCGGAAATGGACACGAGCGTAACACGGAGATAAGAATTATAACCATAGTTTTATGTCATCGTTTCGCTGTTTCTCGTCGTAGTTTTCGTGGGTTTTGTTTATAAATTTGAGGTCTGTGTAATTTTATATTCATTTCCATCTTTTTGAGTTGTATTGACTTCAATTTGCTTTTGTTTATTGAGTGTGGGATTGATTATGATCCGATAAATCTTACCGTCAGTTTAGATTCATGTTATGAAAATGTGCGAAGTGCCAAAAGCCGTGGTTTGATGGCAACTCGATTGGGAGAATAATGGCGACGCCTTGAGATTAAATTTTGAGGCTTTGTTTGTGCGGATTCAATGGAAGGGAAGGAGAACAGTTTTAGGGCTGTGATTTTTAGAGGATGTTTATTAGTGAGTTAAGGTTGAATGTGTAAAATTTCGAATTTTCAATTTTAAGATTTTACAGTTCTTTGATCCCTGAGTTTGACTACTCATTTGACATATTTAAAATACTATTGTCCTAAAACAAGATGAGGAAGAGCAATCATCGTATAAAGTCAAAGGCTAGGGGATTTTCATCACAGACTGATGTGCTCGGGAACCAACAACCACCAAAGGGGGCGACAACCCAGAGCCGAGTAAGACAACTAGCTAACATGTTTGTTGATTTTGCAGGTTTCACTTTTTCTTCCTTGGATATCTTAGGAGCTCCCTCACATCATGATCAAGAACTCCCCAAGCATTGCTTACAATGAGAATATAAAGAAGAGGAGAAGTTGGCCGAGTTACAAGATTCTCCTTGCCGAAGCTTCCCACCCGAACCGTGACCACATCCGGCTCCATGCATTAAGATGGCCGAATGCCCCATCACCATTATGGGAGAGTAGTTCCTGCAAGAAGAGTCCATAAGGAGTGCTGAATATTTGTATATGTATTTGGGGTTATAAATCTTTTAAGTAGGGAAGTATGTTTTTGTTGTAATCAAATTAGTTCGGTTTGAACCAATTTTGTTGGGGATTTTGGTTCGGTTTGGACCAACCCAAGCCCTTTTTCAAGGAACTTAGGTCCAACCCTAAGTTTCCATTTTTCCCTCCTTTTTAGATATGTTTGGGATGTGACTTTAGTTGATAGTTTCATGTGGTTGGATTAGGAGGCTTGGTGGGACCCAATTCTCACCTAACTCCTACTCTAGCCACTCATTGGTCCCTAACTTAAGTTTATTTTTTTTATTTCTTTTGTGTAATTTGGAGGGTGTATGAAACCCTCTTCCACGTTGAATGAAAGGCAGAAAATAGATATTGGTAAATTGAAGAAGCTTTGAAGCTCTCAAGCCCCTCCTTTTTCTCACGGCATTTGGGAATCTAGGTGAGTAACATTCTTGATTCTTGTTTGTCTTGGTGTTGGTGATTAGCTAGGATCACTAAACCTTATTCCAACCTCCTTCCTCACTTGTTTAGGAACAAAAGCGAGTTTGGAAATCTCATAGCCTTCCTCCATTTATTGTTTGCATTTGTGTTTGTCTTTGGTGTTGGTTGCTGTTTTTAGTGCTTACCTGAGTGAATTTGTGCATCAAAAGTCCAATTCGTGTCATTTCTGTTTTTCGTGAACAAAAGTCCCCAATTTTATG
>QAOC01039148.1:48889-97260 GCA_003255005.1 Begonia fuchsioides | reverse complement strand
TTTTACGTATTGTTTAGTTCATTTTGAAATATTTTGCTTGATAGTCTGATGAAGGTTCTTAACAAGAAAATTCACAAGCACACTGAGAAATAAGTAAAAGAGATAAATCTAGAGGAGTTAGTGGATTAAAACCATATACGATTTCAAAAGGTGAAAACTTAGTATATGAATGTACTGATCAATTACAAGAAAATTCAGCATGGGGTAGAGACTTTTCCCAACTCTTAATGTTTGTCTTTATGATGGATTGTAGTAATCTTGATAAGGTCCTACTGACAATTTTTGTTTGTCCATCAGATTGTGGGTGATAAGTGGTGGAGAATAGAAGTTTTGTACCTAATTTACCCCACAATGTTTTCCAAAAATAACTCAAAAAATTTGCATCTCTATTAGATACGATGGCTAGCATCATCAAATTTGTGACACAGAATAAAATGTGCAATTTTAGAAATTCTATCCACCACAATAAAAATTGAATCATTACCTCTCTTACTTTGAAGCAAACCTAGTACAAAATCCGTCGAAATATCTACCCATGGAGCGTTAGGGATGAGTAGCAACATGTACAAGACACTGGGTTAGATTCTAGACTTCGTTTGTTTACATGTAACACATTTGCTATGAATCCTTTCAACATCCCTTTTTATACGTGACCAGTAAAAGTGCTCTTGGATGACACCTAAGGTCTTTGATATCCCAAAATGCCCCATAGGACCTCCTCCATGTGCTTCCCTTACTAAAAGTTCTCTAATCAAACAGTTAGGAATACATAATTTATCTTTTTTGAAAAGAAAACCATAATTCTTGTAGTGTTCCCCATAATTAGTTTTCTCACAAACCGTATATAGTTCTCAAAAATAATTATCACAAGGGTATGTATCTTTTATAAACTCAAATCCAAGTAGTTTAGCTCCTAAGGAGGAAATAAGAACATACATGCGAGAAATGGCATCAGCTATCACATTCTCCTTACCTTTGTTGTAATAGATGACGTAGGGAAACAACTCTATAAATTACATCCATGTGGCATGTCGTTCGTTGAGCTTGTGTTTGTTTTTAAAAACTTGAGGGACTCGTGATCAGTGTGAATGATGAACTCTCGTGCCCATAGGTAATGTTGCCATGTTTCCTATCCTCTAACCAATGCGTAGAGTTCCTTGTCGTATGTGGAATAGTTGTGCGTCGCTCCCTCAAACTTCTCACTAAAATATGAAATTGGATGGTGATCTTGCATTAGAACAGCTCCAATTCCCATACCTAAAGAATTGCACTTAACTTCAAATGGTTTCTCAAAATTAGGTAAAGCCAACAAAGCTGGATTTGTTTGTCTCTCCTTAATCGTTTGGAATGCCTCTTCTTGTGCTTTTGTCCACTTAAACACCACATTCTTTTTTATCACCACGGTGAGTGGGGCAACAATAGTGCTAAAATCTTTAACAAAACGACGATAAAAACTACCAAGTACATGAAATCCACGGACTTGGTTGCCATTTGTTGGCGTCGGCCACTCTTGAATCGCCAAAAATTTATCTTAATCATCAACCTGTACTCCTTGTTGACTAACAGCCAAACCCAAAAACACCATGTGATCTGTGCAAAAAGTGCACTTGTTCTTGTTAGCATATATCTTTTCTTTCCTGAACCATGAACTTCAAACCCTGAAACCCGTGAACCCTAAAACCTTAAACCATTAAACCTTAAACATTAGAACCCTTAACCCTAGAATCCTGGACCCATAGCATTGGAACCTCGAACCAAAGACCCTAGAATCCTAAACCATGGACCCTCCTTGGAACCCTGAAACCCTAGAGCCCAGGAACCCAAAACCATAAACCCTAAACACCAAACAGTGAAACCCAAAACCCTGAACGCTAAACTTTAGACCCTAAGGACCCTTGAACTCTGAACCCCAAACTATCTACCCTAGAACCCTTGAGCCCAATAACATTTAACCCTGAAACCTGTAACCTTTAACCCTGAACCCTGGAACCTCATAATCCTTAACACTTTACCATGGAACCTGGACGTTGAATTCCTTGAGCCCTGTAACCTATAGCTTAAACCTTGAACGTTTAATCAAGAATCCTGTAACCTTGGAACCTTAAACCCTTAACCCTGAACAATGGAACCCTGAAGCACTGAAACCTATAAACTTGAGTCCTAGAACCCTTAGGATTGAATCATGGACCCTTAAACCCTTGAATTATGAACCTAGAACCCTGAACATTGAATCGTAAACCCTGGAACCCTGAACCGTGGAGTCATAAACCCTCAACCCTAAACCATGGAACCATGGAATCCTGAACCTTGTATTCTCGGAACCTTTAACCCTGAACCATAAACCCTAAAACCTAAACCCTTAACCTTAGAACCATGAACTTTGGATCTCTAATCCTTGGAACCCTGAACCCTTAATCCTAGAACCCTGGAACCCTGTAAATCTAGAATCTTACACCCTAAACTCTAAACCTTTGAACCCTCGAACTCTTGAAATCTTAACATTTGATCACGAACCCTGAACTTTGGGCCCTAAAACCTTGAAACCTAAACATTAAACCCAAAATCCCTTGCATTGTAAAACCTAGAATTCGAACCCAAGAACCTTAAACACTTGGACCATGAACCCTATAACCCTCGACCTTCAACCATTGAATTCTTAACCCTTGAACATTAAATGCTGAACTTAGGACCCTAAAACCCCTTCAACCTTGAATCCTGGAACCCTTGATTGATGAGCGTTGAAACCTTAAAACAAAAACCCTAAAACATTTAACGTTTAACTTTAAACTGTAGAACACCTCAAACCCTAAACCCTTAACTTTGAACGTTGATCACGAACCTTTGAACCCTCGAACTCTTGAAATCTTAACATTTGATCACGAACCCTGAACTTTGGGCCCTAAAACCTTGAAACCTAAACATTAAACCCAAAATCCCTTGCATTGTAAAACCTAGAATTCGAACCCAAGAACCTTAAACACTTGGACCATGAACCCTATAACCCTCGACCTTCAACCATTGAATTCTTAACCCTTGAACATTAAATGCTGAACTTAGGACCCTAAAACCCCTTCAACCTTGAATCCTGGAACCCTTGATTGTTGAGCGTTGAAACCTTAAAACAAAAACCCTAAAACATTTAACGTTTAACTTTAAACTGTAGAACACCTCAAACCCTAAACCCTTAACTTTGAACGTTGAAACCCTTGAACATTGAATGCTGAACTTTGGACCTAGAACCCCTAGAACCATGAAACCTAAACACTGGACCTTAGAACCTTAATCTGTGAACCCTGAACATTAGAACCCTTAAACTTGGAACCTTGAACCCTGAAACTTGGAACCCTGAAACCTTATAACAATAAAACCCTGTAACCTTTTGAACCTTGAAACCTAGAACCTAAAACCCTAAACCTTGAACCTAGGAACTCTGAACCCTAAACCCTGAACCCTGAACCCTGAAACCCTGAACCCTAAACCCTAAACCCTGAAACTTATACCCTAAACACTAAACCTTGAACCCTAAACCTTGAAACTTGTAACCTTGAACCTAGGAACCCTGAATCTTGAACCTTGAAACCCTGAACCTTATACTCTAAACATTGAACCTTGAACCCTAAACCTTGAACCCTAAACCCTTGAACCCTTAACCCTTGAACCCTGAACACTTTAACCATGAACCACAGAACCCTAAACCCTTGATCCCTTAAACACTGTAACCTAAGAACCTTAAACCATAATTCCTTGAACCCTGGAACCTTGAACTATGGAACCCTTAATCTTCAACCGCAGCAGTGGAACCATAGACTCTTTAACCTATGAACATTGAATCCTAGAACACTGAACCATGAAACCATGAACCTTGAACACTGAATCTTGAAACTATGAACCCTGTTCCATGAAACCTAAGCCCTAGAACATTGAAAAATTAACCTTGGAACCTTAAACTCTGCACCCTAGAACCCTTAACCCTAGAATCCTAAACCCTGAACCATGAACCATAGACTTTGGAAGCCTTGAATCCAGAACCCTGAACACTGAAAATTGACCTTGAG
Organism: Begonia fuchsioides; assembly: GCA_003255005.1. Taxonomy (NCBI): domain Eukaryota; kingdom Viridiplantae; phylum Streptophyta; class Magnoliopsida; order Cucurbitales; family Begoniaceae; genus Begonia; species Begonia fuchsioides. The sequence goes on along the minus strand of QAOC01039148.1, from coordinate 93,205 downwards.
CGTGAACCCTTGGAACCTTAGAACCCTAAACCCCTAATTACTAGAACCTTTGATCCTTAAACTGTGCATCCCTCAACCTTTGAATTATGAACCCTAAACCTTAAACCTAAGAACTCTCAACCATGGAATCCTAAACCCAGAACCGTGAACCCTTTGTTCTGGAAGATTCCTGAATACTTGACACTTAACCCTCAACTTCGAACCCTGAAACCCTTGAATTTAGAACATAGAACCCTGAAACCTTAAAATTTGAACCTTGGAACTCTGAACTCTTAACCCTGAACCCTAGAACCTAAAAATCGTAGAACACTAGACCCTGTAACCTTGAAACCTAAAACCTTAAACCATATACCCTTGAACCTTGAACCCTAAACCTTGGAACATTGGAACCTTAAACATTGAACTCTGGAACCCTGAACCCTAATTCTTTGAATTCTATACCCCAGAACGTGAAATCCTAAACCCTGAACCTAGACCCTAGAACCATTGAATCATTAGCCTTGAACCTTGCTTGAACTATGAGCCTGAACTTTGGATTCTCAAAACCTTTGAACCCTGATTCCTAGAACCCATGAATCATTAGCCTTGGACCATTAAACCCTGAACCCTTGAACCCTGAAAGCCAATTGTTGGACCCTTGAACCTTGAACTTCAAAGGCTAAAACCCTTGAATAGTAGAACCCTAAACCCTGGAACCCTTAACCCTGAATTGTGGAATCATAGAATCAAAACCTTGGAACACTAGAACCCTCAACCCTAGACCAAAAACCTTGGAACCTTCAAACCCTAAATCCAATATCCTAAACCCTAAACCCTAGAACCCTGAACCCTTGAACCTGACATGCCATAGATTGGCAAGCCAAGCGGAGTAATCACCCGAGCCCGAGCTTGAAACTTTTCTAATATGTTTGTTAATTTTACGGGAAAATTATTTGAAGAATTATACATTTCTAAGCCAACTTTGGAGGATCAAACAAGGCCAAACCACATGATCATTTGGCATCGAGAAAAGGTGGATTTTTCACTAAAAACTGAGAGCTCAGGAATCAAGCCCGAACCCGAACCCGATTGAAGTACCGCGTTGCATGGCGAGTTGGAGTCCCATGTAAAAGTGATCAAGGGTTCCACGACTCAACTCTCCAGCATTTACATGGATTGAAGGAATTTTATTGCATTTTTAGCTTNACATGGATTGAAGGAATTTTATTGCATTTTTAGCTTAATTTTTACGTGAATTTTACGTTGGATATTTGGAGCACCCGAGAGGGTTTCTCGGCTAGGTTTTATTTTGTTTATTTTTGCATGCTTGCATGGGGTTTTTCATGAGGTATTTTAGGCTAAGAGAAGGGTATTTTGGGCCAAGGAAGAAGGGAAATTGGCTGAGGAGATTCAAGATCACGTGGCTTTCACATTCTTGCAATCTCATTGGTCCAATTTTCCCTCCTTTTTTTAAATTTCCAGCATTCAAGTTGCATGCCTTTGGCCCTCAATTTTCCATCCCTTTTTCCCACTCTTCTCAGTAGATAAAACCTCCCCCATTGCGTGATTGTAAGGTCAATTTGGAATTTGAATTAAAGAAGCTTTTTAGCTCTCCCTTCTCGGGCATTTTCCAATTATAGCCGGCAGCCGAAAGTTCTCCGGCCACCGTGGGTTCCCTTCAAGATTTCTCCCTCCGAGCTGGAGATCTCTTCTTGCTTCAAAGTCTCCAGCCTTTTTCAAGGACGTAGGGTGAGCTTGAAGTCCATAAGCTCCTTCTTCCATCGTTGATTTCGTTTGCAATTTCATCTCCTCCGCTGTCCAGCATTTCCGGCCATCTCCCGACAACCGTTACTGTTCCACTACATTACCACCGATCCATCCACGTGTTTTCCTTAATTTTTTGAGTACTATCACCTATCTTCTTTCCAGAGTTCCTCTCAAAATTTCAACCCTAAACTCGATTGCATCGTTTAGTTATTGCTGTCCAAATTCCAGTCCAGATTCTGGAATTATCGGATTATCATTTTTCCTTTTAACCTAACCCGATTCGCCCACTTCCTAAATCTAATCCCCCTCCATTCCGTGTCATTTGGTATCAGAGCCATAAATCCCTCCCCACATTCCTATTTACCTCTGTTTTTGTGTGATTTTAAGTTTGAAGGTTGACCACAAGGAGTGGTTCCCATTACAAACTAAACCGAGATCCGATTGATCCTAGCCGCCCGGTTAGTCCATCTCATCAACATCCGAATCCAAATCTTCCTGAATCCAGCCTTCAAGGACAAATTGATGAGCTCAATAAAATATTTGATACGGTGTTACAAAAGTTGGAGCACATCTCTCCTTCTTTGAGGACTACTCCGAACCAACCACCAAGGAGAAGGCCGAATCACGGCTCGAGAAGATCTCGAGAGTTTAAGTCCGAAGAGTCGGATGATGAAGAATATGGTTTACATGATCTCAATTCTAGAGATGATGATATGAGGCATATTAAGGTATCCATTCCTCCTTTCAATGGATCTTGCAGTGGTGATTTGTTTATTGATTGGATGGAAAAAGTTGATAAGATTTTTGAATGCTATAATTATTTCGAGAAGTTTAAATTACAACTTGTTTCATTGGAACTTACGGGATATGCTAGTCTATGGTGGGATAGTTTGAAAATTCAGAGAAGACGTGATGGTCAAGAGAGTATTAATAGTTGGAAAATGATGAAATTAATTATGAGGAGAAGATTTGTACCTGCTCATTACAAACAAGAGCTATTTCTTCAATTACAATCTCTTAAGCAAGAATCTCTCTCGGTGGAGGAATATCTTACCAAAATTGAGACTCTCCGAATTAGATGTGACTTACAAGAACCAGAGGAACAAATTATAGCTCGGTTTATTAGAGGCTTACACCGAGATATTAGTGATATTGTGGAATTGCAACCGATCGACTCTATGGATGCGGTTATACAAATTGCCTTGAAAGTGGAGAGGCAAATAAAAAGAAAGGGCAAGGAAATAGTGAGTCGAGCTAGTCCTAAGGCTATTACTCCTTTAAATCCTAATACAAAGGTGGAGAACAAGATTCCTTTCGTTCAACCTTGGCTGCAAAAAAAGGATAGTGAGCCTAAACCGATGGAAGAAAATAACCGGACCCGAACACGGGAGATCAAGAGTTTTAAATGCCTTGGTCTCGGGCATATTGCATCCCAATGTCCTAACAAACGTGTGATGGTTATTAGAGAGGAAACAAGTGAAGTTTTCAGTGAAGATGAAGTGAAGGAAAAATTGGATATGAGCTTGGAATCCGAAGGGGAAGAATGCGGAGCACAAGAAGTCCCCTTATTATTAGTTATCTGAAGGTTACTTGCCACTCAAAGCCAAGAAGAGGAACTCCAAAGAGAAATTTTATTCCATAGTGGATGTCTAATCCAAGATAAGGTATGCTCAATTATTATTGACGGTGGAAGTTATGTTAATGTGGCTTCTCGAGAGTTAATTGACAAACTTGGAATAGAAACTATCTTTCACCCGAAGCCTTATAAACTACGTTGGATTAATGATAAGGAAGATCTCAAGGTTACCAAGCAAGCGTGCATCAAATTCTCTATTGGAAGTTACAAGGATCAAGTGATGTGTGATGTGGTTCCCATGAGTTCTAGCCATTTGTTACTCGGGAGACCATGGAAATTTGATCGGAAGGTTATGCACGATGGTTTTACAAACCATTATTCCTTTAAATTCGGTGGATGATCTATCAAGCTAGTTCCTCTTGAACCCAAACAAGTGGCCAAAGATGAGGTCACAAGGAAGGAGTATTCATCTAAGAATTATTTAATTTTGATCAAGAAAGAGCTCCTTCCTACTAGAGAAGGAACACCAGATCAAGTGAACTCAAGAGTCTCGATCAAAGAAAACAAAGACAAAGTTATATATGTTGTGATTTCCAAACGACTCTCAAGGTGGTTATTCTCTTTACCCAAACTCTTTACGAATTACTTTGTTCGTAATTGGATGAGGTTCTATGATTGGATGAGGTTCTTGGAATCCGTAATGGAATACTTCCATGGATTATATTTGTTTCAGACTGCGCAAAAGTTGTTTACAAACCCTTCCTTGCTAACTAATAACTCCAGAGATATTATGGTAGTTATGCATATTTGGTCCCATGAATACTTAGAAGAATACCTCGCTGATTTTATTGAAAACACTATGGTTTACATTTGGGATAATGAAACTAGTGTTGAACTAGTTATTTGGTTGTTTAGTACAAACCAGATTATTGAATATTTTTGCCGAGGAAATAAAGGTGTTGTGGTGAAAGACATCAAATCTTATGACTCAAAATTAGAAGTTGTTCAAAGTTGGAACACTCTTAAGGCAGCCTTAAGCCCGAAGAATTTTGTGGATAAGGTAATCGACCCAAGAACATGCAAGTTTGAATTACTCAGGAATTATGGAATTTCGGCCACATTTAAGGTTCAAGATCTTCTCCCTTTGCTGGATTTGATGAAGATGAACAAGATGGAGTTTACTTCCCACTGGATTTGAGGTCAAATCCTCAAGAACCCGGGGAGGATGACAAGCCACAGATTGGCATGACAAGCAGAGCAATCATCCGAGCCCGAGTTCGGAATTTTTTCTGATATGTTTGTTAATTTTGTAGGAAAATTATTTGAAGAATTATACATTTCTAAGCCAACTTTGGAGGATCGGTGGAGAAAAGGTGGATTTTCAACTAAAAACCGAGAGCTACGGAATCAAGCCCGAACCCGAACCCGATTAAAGTACCACGTTGCATGGCGAGTTGGAGTCCCATGTAAAAGTGATCAAGGGTTCCACGACTCAACTCTCCAGAATTTACATGGATAGAAGGAATTTTATCGCATTTTTAGCTTAATTTTTACGTGAATTTTACGTTGGATATTTGGAGCACCCGAGAGGGTTTCTCGGCTAGGTTTGATTTTGTTTATTTTTGCATGCTTGCATGGAGTTTTGCATGAGGTATTTTTGGCTAAGAGAAGGGTCTTTTGGGCCAAGGAAGAAGGGAAATTGGCTGAGGAGATTCAAGATCACGTGGCTTTCACATTCTTGCAATCTCATTGGTCCAATTTTCCCTCCTTTTTTTAAATTTCCAGCATGGAAGTTGCATGCCTTTGGCCCTCTATTTTCCATCCCTTTTTCCCACTCTTCTCAGTAGATAAAACCTCCCCCATTGCGTGATTGTAAGGTCAATTTGGAATTTGAATTAAAGAAGCTTTTTAGCTCTCCCTTCTCGGACATTTTCCAATTACAGCCGGCAGCCGAAAGTTCTCCGGCCACCGTGAGTTCCCTTCAAGATTTCTCCCTCCGAGCTGGAGATCTCTTCTTGCTTCAAAGTCTCCAGCCTTTTTCAAGGACGTAGGGTGAGCTTGAAGTCCGTAAGCTCCTTCTTCCATCGTTCATTTCGTTTGCAATTTCATCTCCTCCGCTGTCCAGCATTTCCGGCTACCTAAACTAAGAACTCTGAACCCTTAACCCTGGAACTTTGAACCCTGAACCATGATTTCCTAAACTAAGAAACCTTAAACCTTAAACCCTAGAACCTTGAACCTAGGAAGCCTAAACACTAAACCCTGAACCCTTGAACCATGGAAACTTGAAACTTGAACATTGGAACCTTGAACCCTAAACCTCGAAACCCTAAAACCTTGAATCCTGAACCCATGAATCATAAACTCTAGACAATGGAACCGTGGAACCATTGAACCATTATGCCTAAGCCTTGAACTGTAAACCCTTAAACCCTGAAGTTTCAAACACTGAAACTTGAACCTTAAACCTCAAAATCTTAACCCTGAACCCTAAACCCTTGAAGCCTTGAACCCTGGAATGTTGAACCATAGCACCCTGAACCCTTACCTTGGATCCTTGAAACCCTGGAACTCTGAACCCTAGAATCCTAAATGCTAAACCATGAACCATGAAACCTTGGAACCTTGAATCCTTAAACCTTAAAAACTTGACCTTGAACTTAAGCTTTAGACCCTAGAACCCTTTGAACCTAGAACAACAAACCCAAAGACCCTCAAACCCTGAACCTTGGTATCATGAACTCTGAACCTAGGAACCCCAGACGCAAAACCTTAGAACCATAGAAACCATGAAATACTCAACGCTAAACTTTGGACCCTGGAACTCCTTGAGCTCTAAACACTAAACCCTTAACCCTGGAACCCTTGAGCACTATAACCTTTAACATTGAAACCTAAAACCTATAACCCTGAACCTTGGAACTCAGAACCCTTAACCCTTTAACATGAAACCTAGACCATTTGTAACGACCCGATTCCCGTGCCACCGCTTTCTGCTTTACCTCACTTACTTACTTTACTTTACTTTACTTTACTTTGCTTACTCGCGGGCAGCCCGAGGACCGGTCCGTTACTGTTCTTACTTACTTACTTACGTTACTTTGGTGGAAAACTCGTTTACTTTAATTTCTAAAAACTATTACCTTTAGTTCATAAAACAGTTTACAAGAAAACCGTCAATGATAAAAACATACATTCTAATTCCACCCTTATAAAAAAATACATGATCATTTCATAACTTAAACTTACAGCGGAAGACTATAAGGGTATAAATTTAATTACATATTCAAAACATTCAAAACGTTTTTATAAAATATTTGTGTGTGACATACATCACTCCCCATCGGTCTTTGCTCAATAAACTATATCATTTGAACACCCTTCTGCTCTAACTTCTTGATCAGCCATTGGCACAATTTCCTCCATTATATTCCCTACATTGCAAAGCCTAAACTACCAGCCTAAAGCTCAGTAAGAAACATAACTATAAAATGCAATGCATGAGTATGCCATGTCGTTAAAAACAATGCATAATTTCATTCACGTTTCTTAGGTTCATATCTTCTTTATCTTTGGAAATATTACAGGATCTCAAGAACACCCCTCCACCTACTTCAACTTCTACTGATCGTGAGCTCACTACTTTACTACTTGAGGTACTCAGGCCTCCAGTAACAATTTACTTTACTTTACTGTTCTGATATTCAAGTTCTTAATTCATCAGAGACGAAACATAATTAGCGTCTCATACCACCAATTATATCTCGCTACCTCCAACTACGTTGTAAAACATGCATGAAAATAGTTCGTTGACATTTTGTAAAACTATGATGCATGACCGTATGAACATGAAAACATCTCTTAAATCACATAACATAACATGAAATTAGGCATACATCACCAAATATATCATGCAACAAACATGCAGCACACATAAAACAATCATCCTAATCTTTCCAATGTAGTCCCACTTAAGGGCCAAATAATCTTAATGATAACTTACCTTAGCAGCTAGGTTGAGTTGATCCACTTGAGTCTCCTTCTTAATCCAACCGATGGCTTAAACCTATAAATCATATGCGGATCAGAATTTGCATAAAGTCGTAACTTTCTCTTCCAACTTTGAACATCTATAACTTCCTCTATATTGATCCATTCCTGATGATTAAGGTGTCAAATTGTTCCTTAAGGAGTCGACTATAACTTCTTAGAAGAAACAAAATTCATAAAACTAACGCATGTCAACTTACGTGGACAAAAGAGAGGGCATTCACTGTTTGAATAGTAATTAGGTCGACATAAACTTTCAGGGGTCGACCTATGTCGACAAAACAGAGAGCATGAATTTCTGGAACTTAAGAATCGGTCGACATAACCTATATGTGTCGACCTAACTTAGCATAATGTGTCGACTGCCTATTCATGCGGTCGACCGAATCATTTACATAGAGTTATTTTGTGTCGACCGGTCGATAATATGTCGACCGGTGCTCTCCCAGTTTCCGTCTACTAACTTGTAACATCCATAACTTTGTATAAAAAGCTTCAATTGGAGTGCTTGAAACGGCTATGAATTACTCTAAGATCCTACCTTAACTCTTATGAAGATCATAAACTCAAATTCGTGCTACAATATGACCGAATCTCAAAAACCCTAACCTTGCATACAATCAACTGATTTTCTAATATTCTACTTGAAATCCTCCATTTTTATCCATCAATCCAACCAACATCATCCTTTTATCATTATTGAACCTAAAAAAACTTTAAAGGATATGAAAATACCTTGAGCTTCAGCCTCCACGAAATATCAAAGCTCTTCACTTCACTTCTCTTGAAGTCACTCACTTTCTCACTCTTTTTTTTCCTCACAAAACTCTTTCTCTATCTCAATCTCACCCTCCTTTGATTTAGAGCACGAAACCTAGGGAGAAAGAGGGGGAGGAAGATCGTGGCTGGGAGGGAAAATGCCAGCCAAGACCCACTTAAACTTATGTCGACACATGGTCAACTTATGTCGACATAATGGTCAACTTATGTCGACATAATGGTCAACTTATGTCGACACAATGGTCGAATTATGTCGACACAATGGTCGACCAAAGAAATTCCCGAGAGTTATTCTATGTCGACCGCTCGTCTATTGTGTCGACCTAATCTTTCCCGAGAGCAACTTGTGTCGACCGAAACTTACTTGAAGGTAGTCCTTTAGTATATTTAACCCAACTTACCTCATTACTTTTACTTAAACCTAGCAATCATCAAATAAACACGAATCAAACCCAAACACTTGGGCCGGTGCACGGTATGATACACCCCAGAAAAAGTAGTCTTCTTCCAATTATTCATGATCGTAACCAATATTTGTAAAGAAAAACCTTAAACACTTTCATTTTAAAATCATAATTCTTAAAATAAACGAGGGTTGTTACATTCTACCCTCCTTAACAAAAATTTTGTCCTCAAAATTTAGACTTCAAACATCTCTGGATACTTTTCCTTCATTTCTTGTTCTCTTTCCCGGGTGGCTTCTTCCACGTTATGATTTCGCCATAGAACTTTCACCAATGGAATTTGCTTGTTCCGCAACTCCTTCATCTTTGTATCTAATATCCTTATTGGCTGCTCCTCATAACTCATAGTTGGCTCCACTTCTATCTGCTCTGCTTCCATCACTTGGTATGGATCACGAATGCATTTCCTTAACATTGACACATGAAATACATTGTGAACACCTGCTAAGTATTCTGATAGTTGCAACAAATAGGCCATGTTTCCCACTCTCTTCAAAATATTAAATGGTCCAATAAATCTTGGTGCCAACTTCCCTTTCTGCCCAAATCTCATCATACCTTTGAATGGCAAAACTTTCAAATACACCTCACCTCCCTCCTTAAATTCTAGTGCTCTTCATCGCTGTTCCGCATAGTTTTTCCGACGATCTTGAGCAACTTTCATCCTTTGTTTCACCTGCTCCACTATCTGTTGTAGGCAATCCGACTACAAAATCCTAAGTAACCAAAATATTTCCTACATTTTCCTTCAATCTCAATTGCATTAAATAACTCAATCCTATGTTTCTCCTTCTTTTGATTTCATCGACACATCTCTTCATATCTCATCATAAATTTCCAACTACTCTACCTATACAAACTCTGTATTTTTCTTCAATCTAACATCAATCTTTCTTTCCATTCATTAATCCATTATCATTCAACACAACTCTCATTCTATTATTTTCTAAGTCATTCAAGTGTATCAAACTATTGATTTATTTTCATCCTTCTATATTTGTATCCCAATTTTACCTTTGTTCAGCCTCAAACATTCAACCTTTACATTCAAACCTGAAACTCCCCTTACCATTTTCATTTTGCTTCACTTAATTGGGATCCATATGAACTTTTTTGACATCGATGTGAGACCGACCTTATATAATCCTTGCATAGTTGATGGAAATTCCCAATTGGTATGCTGCTTTTTCAATCTCAGTTATAATCAAGACAGGTCCAATAGCTTTTGGGATGAGTCTTCATCAACCAAACTTGAGTTCTGTCTAAGCTAGCATAGCCCTCATCTTGGTCTCATGACACTCGAATCCTTTTCCTAATCATACATATCGATCCCTGAGTTGTGGTAACATTCTTGGATCATATATTTTTCCTTTCTAGTGTTATCTAATTTTGGGTAATTTAAACCTCTCATCATACTTCACCTTATAATGGTCATACTAGTTGTTGCTTAGTAGTAATGAGTGTAAGTAACCTTCACTAAGGACAATGACTTGCTCTACGACACTTTGAAACTTCAACACTCATGCTTTCACTGCGTCTGCTAAATTGAGGTTGCCCTTTTTATTCGTCTACCAGTTCAGGGATGAACCGGCGTTCATATTTTTAAACTTTTCTCATGGTCTTTCCAAATCAATGGAGATTGAAATCCTGACTATTCTTACTATCTTTTAGATGTGCATCTCCACATACTTGTCCAAAATGTTCGAAACATTCAACTTGTTACGTCCATAAAACTACTGGTGCATTTGTTACTCTAACATATATCTTCCAAAGACTCATAATGTTTATATTCTTCATGAATGTCATCTTGAAATATCGTCCATTTTGATCGAATAAGTTGTCGATCTCGGATGACATACACTTATCCCTTATCGTTAGCTTACTTAATTTCCTGTCTTTGAATTTGTTCTTGGTTGTTACTTTTCCTTTAGGGATAGTTTCTAACTAGATGTCCTATTCTCTTTGCATTTAATTCGTCATCATGTGCCGATAACACATTTTCCAAAATGCCTTCTTTAAGTCTATGGCATAACTTGGCTTGAGAAGAACATTAAACTTACTTTTTTGCTTTTACTTCCTTTGAGCTTATTCTCACTTGATCCATTTTGTTCTTCTCAGTGGTTGTCATTCTTTACTTGATTGAGGTATTATCGGTTCAAAGAATTTCTCTTCAAAGATTTCTTATACCTCATAACCCACATCTAAATTTCCAAGATTCTTGACCACGACATTAGCATGATTAATGTTCTTGGTACCAGCTACTTTAACTCCTTAGACTTCTCTAGAGGATCAGCAAGACCATTCATTTCTTCTACTTGCTCATCATCATGACAATATTAAATTCTTTCCCAAACTACATGATTCTTATCATGTCTATTTTTTCTTTTAAAGTGACGTGAACTATTCCCACTAAAAGATTCATGTCTTGGATTTACCTTCATAAATCGAGTCTCATTTTTTTTTTGTGCCTTCACATGATTCTGCTTGTCTGCGTCTAATATACTCCTGAGATGTCAACAAGTCACCAACTGAATAGATTTGTGTTGATCGTATGTCCTCATACTATTCAAGTTTTTCTCATTTTTTTTAAACCTTGTTTCCCTTGTCGAATCCATAGCCAGAACGTCTTTGTCGTTGGGGTATAAATCGTGGTAGTTTCTTGAAGTCTCATACTCAAGAGACATATTCATCTTATAATTACTAACTCTTACTTCTTATTCGTGAGTATATTTACTTCCAACTAATCTGTCAACATCTCCCTATTTATGTGAATCATAACCCTCCGTTGATTGCAACCAATCCATGTTTTTACGATTTTGTTCATGAATGGATACATGACGACTATAAAGTTCTTTGTGAAACTTCAATTTTTCTTTTCTTCCATAGTCATGCCCACTTGAGACATGAAAATATTGATAATCATCTAAATGAGATATTCTGTAATCTTGGGGCATCTTACCTACCACTTCAACATGGTTATCCAAAACATTTACAAATCGACCATCTTGCTTTACTGAAATCATTGCTCTGCCCAAGTCGCTGAGATCCCAAAATATAATTCCTAGTTTATGTAGGATGCCTCTCCATCATACCACCTCTTCCTTGACTTGCATATGACGTTGTTATGTCTTGTCTCTCCACAGTTGTGTCCAAATTATAGGTTCCCTATACTCATCTTCACTATGTTCAAGACCATAACTCATTTTAGTATGCAAGTGAGTCATTTTATTTAAGCTCCCGTGAGCATATTCATGAGCATGATTTGTTGTTCTGCCTAGTTTAAAGTAAAGATAATCTCCATGCTCATTCCTAGGAATAAAAACACATCGTTGAGGATGATTAGCACTCCTATTTCTTTCATCAAAGTCTACTGGCCTTGGCTTATATTCGTCACTTCTCCTCAAAATAATTTCACATGCATTCATCTTCATCATAATGAATTCAACGTCCAATCTACGATCATTGATTTGAATCTCCACAATCTATAACTACTCTATCTAATAGTAGACGGTCACCTGAAGGTAGAATCACTTCATACAACTGCTCTGCCACCTCAGGTACCCGGTTCAACTTCTTAGAAACTCTTCAAACATAAATGAAGGTGTAACTCCTGAATTTATCACTGAAAGGCACTAATTCTATCTATTAATAATGTACCTGCCACCACGGCCGGGTAGTCCACTTACTCAGCATCACTCATTGCAAAAACACGACCGGCTATCCTCTTCTATTCTGGTTTGTTTGGAGGTACCTTCGGGCAATCACGCGCCCTATGCCCCATCTCTTTACATCTGAAACAACATCTGGTTCCAGCCATACATTCTCCTGCATGCTTCTTATTGCACTTTGGGCATCTCAATGTTGGCCCCGGACATTTAACTTGCTTTCTTTTCCCTTGCTCGTTCGAACTTTCACTTGGCCTTTTCATCCCACGCACTAGTTGCCATTGTTTACTTGGTTGCGGTTGGACTTCTCGAAAGAACAGTCCTTGGGATGTTCTTGGTTGTTGCTTTACCAACTTTGATTCTGCTTCCTCAAGGTCTAGAGCCTTGGAAACAACCTTCGAATATTGAGCATCCTCTGATCCCCAAGTCTTTATTCCTTTATAAGTTTCTTGTTTCAACCCTTGCACAAACTGCTCAATTTTATTCTCATTAGTTCCCTCCTATGAACATTTCTTCTTCCCCTCCTCATGGTCCTTCAATCACTAATCATATCTTTATTACTCCAAAATAAGGATTTTTCTACTTTAATCCTGTTATAACATAGAAGTATGCAAATGATACAGTTATTGAGCCGTATAAAGAACCGACTTAACTCAGTACACTAACCATTTCGTTCCCTTATTCACTCGTGTGTGTTTTGCTCTTATACCATAATTGTAACGACCCGATTCCCGTGCCACCGCTTTCTACTTTACCTCACTTACTTACTTTACTTTACTTTACTTTACTTTACTTTGCTTACTTGCGGGCAGCCCGAGGACCGGTCCGTTACTTTGGTGGAAAACTAGTTTACTTTAATTTCTAAAAACTATTACCTTTAGTTCATAAAACAGTTTACAAGAAAACCGTCAATGATAAAAACATACATTCTAATTCCACCCTTATAAAAATACATGATCATTTCATAACTTAAACTTACAGTGGAAGACTATAGTTCAAAATACATTCATTTTAAAAGCTTTAAAATCTATCACACGAAAATAAGGGTATAAATTTAATTACATATTCAAAACATTCAAAACGTTTTTATAAAATATCTATGTGTGACATACATCACTCCCCATCGGTCTTTGCTCAATAAACTATATCATTTGAACACCCTTCTGCTCTAACTTCTTGATCAGCCGTTGGCACAATTTTCTCCATTATATTCCCTACATTGCAAAGCCTAAACTATGAGCCTAAAGCTCAGTAAGAAACATAACTATAAAATGCAATGCATGAGTATGCCATGTCGTTAAAAACAATGCATAATTTCATTCACGTTTCTTAGGTTCATATCTTCTTTATCTTTGGAAATATTACAGGATCTAAAGAACACCCCCTCCACCTACTTCAACTTCTACTGATCGTGAGCTCACTACTTTACTACTTGAGGTGCTCATGCCTCCAGTAACCATTTACTTTACTTTACTGTTCTGATATTCAAGTTCTTAATTCATCAGAGACGAAACATAATTAGCGTCTCATACCACCAATTATATCTCGCTACCTCCAACTCATTTGTAAAACATGCATAAAAATAGTTCGTTGACATTTTGTAAAACTATGATGCATGACCATATGAACATGAAAACATCTCTTAAATCACATAACATAACATGAAATTAGGCATACATCACCAAATATATCATGCAACAAACATGCAGCACACATAAAACAATCATCCTAATCTTTGCAATGTAGTCCCACTTAAGGGCCAAATAATCTTAATGCTAACTTACCTTAGCAGCTAGGTTGAGTTGATCCACTTGAGTCTCCTTCTTAATCCAACCGATGGCTTAAACCTATAAATCATATGCGGATCAGAATTTGCATAAAGTCGTAACTTTCTCTTCCAACTTTGAACATCTATAACTTCCTCTATATTGATCCATTCCTGATGATTAAGGTGTCAAATTGTTCCTTAAGGAGTCGACTATAACTTCTTAGAAGAAACAAAATTCATAAAACTAACGCATGTCAACTTACGTGGACAAAAGAGAGGGCATTCACTGTTTGAATAGTAATTAGGTCGACATAAACTTTCAAGGGTCGACCTATGTCGACAAAACAGAGAGCATGAATTTCTAGAACTCAAGAATCGGTCGACATAACCTATATGTGTCGACCTAACTTAGCATAATGTGTCGACTGCTTATTCATGCGGTTGACTGAATCATTTACAGAGAGTTATTTTGTGTCGACCGGTCGATAATATGTCGACCGGTGCTCTCCCAGTTTTCGTCTACTAACTTGTAACATCCATAACTTTGTCTAAAAAGCTCCAATTGGAGTGCTTGAAACGGCTATGAATTACTCTAAGATCTTACCTTAACTCTTATGAAGATCATAAACTGAAATTCGTGCTACAATATGACCGAATCTCAAAAACCCTAACCTTGCATACAATCAACTGATTTTCTAATATTCTACTTGAAATCCTCCATTTTTATCCATCAATCCAACCAACATCATCCTTTTATCATTATTGAACCTACAAAAACTTTAAAGGATATGAAAATACCTTGAGCTTCAGCCTCCACGAAATATCAAAGCTCTTCACTTCACTTCTCTTGAAGTCACTCACTTTCTCACTCTTTTTTTTCCTCACAAAACTCTTTCTCTATCTCAATCTCACCCTCCTTTGATTTAGAGCACGAAACCTAGGGAGAAAGAGGGGGAGGAACATCGTGGCTGGAAGGGAAAATGCCAGCCAAGACCCACTTAACGTCCTTTATTAAAAGAAATCAATATTCCTTTCATTTCCACCAATCAGAATTCTTCAGATTTTGCTGACTTTTCAACTTATCTCGACACATGGTCAACTTATGTCGACATAATGGTCAACTTATATCGACACAATGGTCGAATTATGTCGACACAATGGTCGACCAAAGAAATTCCCGAGAGTTATTCTATGTCGACCGCTCGTCTATTGTGTCGACCTAATCTTTTCCCGAGAGCAACTTGTGTCGACCGAAACTTACTTGAAGGTAGTCCTTTAGTATATTTAACCCAACTTACCTCATTACTTTTACTTAAACCTAACAATCATCAAATAAACACCAATCAAACCCAAACACTTGGGCCGGTGCACGTTGTGATACACCCCAGACAGAGTATTCTTCTTCCAATTATTCATTATCGTAACCAACATTTATAAAGAAAAACCTTAAACACTTTCATTTTAAAATCATAATTCTTAAAATAAACGAGGGTTGTTACACCATGGAACCCTAAAACCTTATAACCTATAACCTGAATCTTAAACCCTGGACCTTGAACATTGAGCCTTGTAATCTTGAACCCTAAACCCTTGAACCCTGAACCCTGAAACTTATAACACTGGAACCTTGAACCCTAAATCCTGGAACCCTTAACCCTGGAACCCTTGAGCCCTATAACCTTTTACCGTCAATATTGGAACCCCAAAACCCTTGGCAATTTGCCCTAGAACTTGTACCTGAAATCCTAGAACGCTGTAACTTATAATCTAGAACCTTGAACCCTAGAACTACGAACCACCTTGAACCTTGAACCATAGAACCTAAGAGCACTGGAAAATTGAACCATTAATCATAGAACCCTTAACCATGAACCTAGAACACTTATCCTTGAACCGCAAACCCTGGAACTGTGAACCTTGGAACCTTAAACCCGCAAACCCTGAAACCTTGAACCTTGGAACCTGAAACCCTAAACCCTAAACCATGGAACCCTAGAACCTTGTAACCTTAGAACCTTGAACCCTGAAACCTTAAACACTAAACTCTTAACCTTCGAAACATGAACTTTGGAACCCTAAACTTTGGAACCTTTACCCTGAACCCTAAAAACCCCTTACCCTTAACTGTGAACCCATGAACACTGAAACTTGCACCTTGAAACCATAAAAACCTAAACGCTGAACTTCGAATCTTGAGCCATTGAACATGAATCCTAAACCCAAAAACCTAGGAACACCGGAACCTTAAACCTATAATCCCTAAACCTTAAATCTATAATCTTGGAAACCTGAACCCTTATACTCTAAACCCTTAAACCTTAATCCTTGAACCTTGAACCCTGAACCTTGAACCTTAAACCCTAAACCTTGAACCCTGAATGTTGGAACTCTAAACCATTGAACCCTGAACCCTTAAACCTTGAACATTGAAACCCTAAACCCTAAACCGTAAATTGTGAACCTTGGAACCTGAACCCTTGAACCCTAAACCCTTTAACCCTAAGCCATGGAACCCTAAATCCTAAACTTTAAACCCTGAACTCTAAACCCTTGAACCCTAGATCCCTTAACCGTGATTACTTAAACCCTAGAACCTTAAACTGTGCAACCTTTAATCTTGAATCCTAGTCGTAGAGCCGTAGACTCTAGAACCCTAGAACCCCGAATCCTAGAACCATGAACTCTAAACTCTGAATGCTTGAACAGAAAACCATTGAACCATGAACCCTAAGCACTACAGCTTTAGAACCTTAGAACATTGAAAAATTAACCTTGGAACACTGAACTCTAAACCAAGAACCATGAACTCTAGAACTTTGGAAGCCTTGAATCATAAACCCTCAACCCTTGAACCCTGAACACTTAACCTTGAATCCTGAACTTCAAACCCAGCAACCCTAAAACACTGGATGGTAGAACACTGAACCCCAAATCTTTAAACACTTAACCCTAGAACCGTAAATCCTAAACTTTGAACCCTAAACCATTAACCCTAAAAATGTGAACCCTGAACCTTGGAATCCTAGAACCTTCAACTTTAGAACCTTGGAACCCTGAACCTTGGAACCCTGAACCTTGGAACTCAAAATATTAAACCCGGAATCGTGGACCTTAGAACCATTTAATCATGAGCCTTGAACCCTTGAACCTCAAACGCTAAGCTTTGGACCCTCAAATCCCTTGAACCCTGAACCCTCTAACACTAGAACCTTAAATTTGAACGCTGGAACCCTTATCCTTTGGCGTTAGAAACTTGGAACCCTTGAACCGTGAACCCAAAACCCAGAACCTTCTACTGTAAACCCTAGAACCATGAAACTTTGAACCTTAAATCTAGATGTAACATCCATTTTTTTTTAACATAAAAAGCTTTTCATTGAAAATTCTTTTATCAAACATATATATATATTTATACTTACAAAGCGGAAGCTAACTTTTCAAATCACACTTATAAATAGTTAAACATAAGTCATATTTTCAAAATATAAAACTTTACAAACACTACATATTTGTAATTCAAAATAACCTTTTTACAAATTCTCTTCAAAACATGTGTCTTTTAGTGAGCTTACTCCACCGGTCAAAATCTCGCTTAACAACGACAAGGCTCCACGGAAGACACTCTCCTCCTCTTTCATATTTAATCCTCATGTGATATTTCTTCAACATGCAAGTCATCACCTACATTGCAAAGTCTAACTAATGAGCTTAAAGCTCAGTAAGTAGTGCAAATAAAACATGTATGATGTAATGAATGATATGATTTAAAACCATGCAGCTTATTTCATTTTCGTGGTGTGGATCCGCCCCCCATATGACGACCATCCACAAAACTTGATTTCTCTTTTGGGTTTACATAACGTATATCATTAGGAGACAACAACCTACCGTCAAACCCCATTGAGCTCACTGTAACATGGACCGATAGCCATTGCCGAGAGCGTCATTATTCTCCTTTACATAACTTATATCATTCGGAGATATAACAACATACCGTCAATCCCCAAACTTTCAGGGGTCGACCCATATCGACAAAACAGAGACGTCGCACTTTAAAAATTGAGATTCGGTCGACCCAAACTCCCCCCAGTTTTTGTATACTGACTTGCGACATCCATAACGTTTTCTACATAGCTCCAAATCGAGTGATTCGAAAGGCTATAAATCGCTCTAAGAGTTTACTCTAACTCTTATGAAGGTCATAAACTCTAATTCCTACTACCTATCGACTGAAACTCCAAAACCCTAAATTTGTTCATACTTAACTCTTTTCTTATCTCTTAGCATGAAATCACTCGTTTTTATCCACCAATTCAAATACTACTATCATATTGTCCTTAATGAACTTAGAAGAACTTAAGAGGATAGAAAATATTACCTTTAACTTTAGTTTCCACGAGAGCCTTAGAGTTTTCCACTTCCCTTCACTTTCTCACTCTTTTCTCTCACAGAAGTTCTTTTCTTTCTCAATCTCCCTCTCCCTTATCAGACGAGAGAACTCTGAGTAAATAGATAGGGAGAAGAGGTTGTGTTGGTAGAGAAATGGCAGACCATGCCTTCTTATCTCTTAATTAAATGAAATCAATCTTCTCTTTACATCCACCGATCGGATTTCCCCACGTTTTTGCTGACTTTTCAACGGCATGTATGAATGTATCGACCCCTCTTCCATTGTGTCGACTGAAATTATCCCCAAAGGGAAACTTGCGTCGACCGCACATCTATTGTGTCGACCGAAAGTGTTCCCAGAGAGCAACTTGTGTCGACCCCTTGGTCTTGGGTCGACCCAAAGTGTCAATTGTGTCGCCCTTTTCTAAGTTCTGGGGTCGACCAAAACTATATATTGTGTCGACCCCTCTTCAATCATGGGGTCGACCGAAACTATACTAAAGGACTGTTTTGTGTCGACCCCTCTTCAATCCTGGGGTCGACCGAAACATACAATTGTGTCAACCTCTCCAAATTCCTGGGGTCGACCGAAAGGTTACTTTGTGTCGACCCCTCCTCGATGCTGGGGTCGACCGAAACTTACATTGTGTCGACCCCTCTTCAATCCTGGGGTCGACCGAAACTTCCATTTGTGTCGACCCCTCCTAAATTCTGGGGTCAACCGGATCTTACTTGAAGGTAATCCTTTAGTGTATTTAACTCAACTTACTTCCTAATAACTTCGTCCAATATGCCCTTAAACATTATTCTCTTTATCACCTTCAACTTACTAATTTACTAATCTCCACAATACTTTAATACCTTAAAATTTAACCAACATGCATAAAAATCTTAAACGCTTTCGTCTTAAAATCACAAATTCTCAAAATAAAATGAGGGTCGTTAGATTCTACCCTCCTTAATAAAAATTTTGTCCTCAAAATTTAGTCCTTAACATTCTGGATACTTTTCCTTCATTTCTTGTTCTCTTTCCCAGGTGGCTTCTTTCACGTTATGATTTTTCCATAGAGCTTTCACCAATGGGATTTGCTTGTTCCACAACACCTTTATCTTAGTATCCAGTATTCTTATTGCCTGCTCCTCTGTTTGTTGTAGGCAATCTGACTACAAAATCCTAAGTAACCAAAATATTTCCTACATTTTCTTCATTATTTTATTCAAGGTTACTGTCCCTTCTTCTTCGTAACCTTTTAAATCATCAAATCTCGACTACTCTACATATACAAACTCTTCATCTCTTTTCAATCTAACGTCAATCCTTCTTTCCATTCATTAATCAATTATCATTCAAACACAACTCTCATTCTATTATTTTCTAAGTCATTCAATTGTATTAAATTATTGATGAATCTTCATCCTTCTACATTTGTACCCCAATTTAACCTTTGTTCAGCCTCAAACATTCAACCTTTACATTCAAACTTTAAACTCCCTATACCATTTTGATTTTTTTATTCACTTAATTGGGATCAATATGAACCTTTTCAACATTGATGTGAGAACTACCTTGTATAATCCTTGCATAGTTAACGGAAATTCCCAATTTGTATGCTGCTTTTTCAATCTCAATTATAATCAAGACAGGTCCAATAGCTTTTAGGATGAGTCTTCCTCAACCAAACTTGAGTCCTGTCTAAGCTAGCATAGCCTTCATCTTGGTCTCGTGACACTGAAATCCTTTTCCTAATCATGCATATTGATCCATGAGTTTTTGTAACATATTTGGATCATAAAATTCGCTTCTCTAGTGTTATCTAATATGGGGTAATCCACACTCCTCATCATACTTCACCTTATAAAGGTTGTACTTATTGTAGCTTAGTAGAAATGAGTGTAAGTAAACCTCGCTAAGGGCAACAACTTGCTCTACCACACTTTGAAACTTTAACACTCCATGCTTTCACTGTGTCTTCTAAATTTGGGTTTCCCTTTTGATTCGTCTACCGGTTCGGGGATGAACTGTCGTTCATATTTCTAAACTTTTCTCATGGTCTTTCCAAAACAATGGAGATTGATATTCCAACTAATCTTACTATCTTTTAGATGTGCATCTCCACACACTTGTCCAAAATGTTTGAAACATTCAACTTGTTACGTCCATAAAACTACTGGTGCATTTGTTACTCTAACAGATATCTTCCAAAAACTCCTAATGTTTATATTCTTCATGAACGTCATCTTGAAATATCGTCCATTTTCATCGAACAAGTTATCAATCTCTGATGACATACACTTATCCCTTATCGTTAGCTTACTTAATTTCCCCTTCCTTGAATTTGTTTTTGGTTGTCACTTTTCATTAGGGATAATTTCTAACTAGATGTCCTATTCTCTTTGCATTTAATTCATCGTCATGTGCTGATAACACATTTTCCAAAATACCTCCTTAAGTTTTTTCTTTACTCACCTAAATGTGGGGCAAATTTTGATAAACCTCAAAACGTCTTCTAGATATATTTGTCCCTTACCTCCTTAACTAGTTCTTCTCAAAACCCTTACATTCAATCTTCTAGATTTACGAGACTCCCCTTGTGACACGCTCCAAAAATGGGGAGGAGTCCGAATTAGGAGAGAACACCACAAACAGCCACGGCCAAAGGCCTACCCGCGAAGAAAATCCAAGAACAGGGGAGGTTTTTGGCTCTGTCACAACTTTAAATGCATGCGGGCTATAAGTCCAAGATTTAGTGGATATTGAGGTCAAATATGAAATTCCAACTAGTCCAAATTTCAGACCAAACGCACGTGAGGAATTTTAAATGGCACGGGGCCTTTTCAGAAACTGAAGCAGACAACACACACGTTTTTGGCAGTGAAGTAGGTGGAGATTAATCTCTGCACAACTCCCAATGCCGATGACCTGAGAAGGGAAAACTTGGCAGAAACCCTCCTCCAAGAAAGGGGAAGAAATTGGCTAGGTTTAATTCGGAAATTCTTGGGTAGATTGCAAGTTATCACGGAGTGAAATTTTGTCGAAAGAAATGCTCAATTTCAGTGGTTCGAGAGAAAGGTAGGAGAAACAAGAATGCACATCATTTAATTGGAAATAACTAAGAATGAATGAATGGCCAAGACTTTCAAGGCACGAATGAGGAACTCACAGCAAAAAATTGAGGATTTTAACACTAAGGAAAATAGAATATGACACGGGTGAAACTTTTGGGACACAACAAGCACCCGGGAGAGACTACAATTGGCAGCGACCAACACACAACAACAAACATCCGAAACACACACAATGAAAGGAAGGCTATGGGATTTATAGGCTTACCTTGATCCAAACAAGAGAGGAGGAAGGCTGGAATATGGTTTAGTGGCCCTAGCAAGATACCAACACCCTTAACAAAATAGAACTATGGATATTACACACCAAAGCTCCAAATTGCCGAGGGAAAAAAGGGGGGTTTGAGAGCTTCAAGCTTCTTCAAATTTATCCAATTCTTTTCTGCCATTACAATACATGGGAGTAGAGTTTCATACCCTCCCAACTTTCAACAAAAGACAAAATTAGACACTAGCCTAAATTAGGGACTAAATGAGTGGAAATAGTAGGAGTTTAGTGGACAAAGGGCCCACCATCAACTTGCCTCCCACTCCATCAGCCCTTGACTCTATCCCACGTCTAAGTTGACCACAAAATCACATAATTCACTTGGGAAAATAGGTTTTCCTTAAGTCCCAACAAGAAGGAACTTGAATTGGTCCCATCCGAACCAAAACCTAGCAAGTTAGTCCAAACCGAACCAACACCTAACAAAGCTTCAACCCAAAATTGGTTACAACTTTAAACTACTTCATATATATATATATATTTACATGATCACGTGATGACCAAACAGCCCTCCCCTTGCTATGATATCCTCTTTTTAGAATGAAGAATGCCAAGTAGAGCAATCCACTAGGCCTCGGCTTGGTGCACCCTCGGGTGGGATGCCTCGGACGGAGGTGCTCTTGGTACTTCGGTGGTTGTCTCCCTCATTCCATGCTCCCATTGTAGGCAATGCTTGGGGAGCTCTTTGTCAATAGAAGTGGGAGCATCCAAGAGACCTCTTGGAGGTAATAATGTCCCTGCAAAATCAACAAACACATTATAAAGACGTCTTGCAAGGCTGCGGGTCACCATGCCTTCCGGTGGGTGGGAGTCCTCGGGCACATCATCTCCTCCGGGTGATTGAGGATTTGTCCTCAAATCCAGGGGCTGCCCTGATGTGCAACCCAAGCACATCATGGATCAAGCCCCGACCAACCCAACAAGCCCACCCGATTTTACTAACTTAGTGACACGCTCCAAGATGCGAAGGTGTCGGGAAGAGAGGAGATGGCAACAAACTGCCGAGAGAAAGAAAGGTAGGCAGCAACAGGGGATTGGAGCAAGGAGAACTCCAAACGTATACAGGGGCTTTAGCCAGAAATTGGAGGACTTAAACCTTTGAGAGTGGGCTAAGTTTGACCAAATTTATAGCTTAAAACACGTGCGGATCAGTAAAATACACGAAGGCAAAGTTAGGTGAACAAACAGACAAAGCTGAAATAAACAGTGCAGGGGTGTTGGGGAGACTTCTGCACAACTTCCAATTCAGGGAGTCTGGGATGGTGGAAATTGGCAGAACTTAACTTCAACTAAGTGGGAAGAAATTGCAAGTGGTTTGAGGGAAAATCACGGGTAGATTGGAAGATATGCAGGATAGAAAATTGATGGACAGAACTGCCCGATTTCAGGAATTCGGGTAGAAGGCAGTAAAAAAACATGCATAACTCTTGATGGGGAGGGGCTGTGGCTAAACGTAAATAACAGTTATTTCAAGCCATGAAAGAGGAACTCACAGCCATAAAATTAGGGACTTTTGTTCACGGAAAACAGAAATGGCACGAATTGGACTTTTGTTGCACAAATTTACTCGGGTATGCACCAAAAACAGCAACCAACAACAAAGACAAACACAAATGCAAACAACAAATGGAGGAAGGCTATGGGATTTCCAAGCTCACTTTTGTTCCTAAACAAGTGAGGAAGGAGGTTGGAATAAGGTTTAGTGATCCTAGCTAATCACCAACACCAAGACAAACAAAGAAGATTGGATATTACTCACCAAAATCCCTTGAAGCCGTGAGAAAAGAGGGTTTGAGAGCTTCAAGCTTCTGCAAATTTTCCAATACTTTTCTATCTTCCAAATGCTGAGAAAGGAAGGGTAAAAACCCTCCTTCCCACGAGCTACAAAAGGTGAATGATTATCACCCATAACCCTAAGTGCTAAACCAACAACAAGGTATGGCAAATTGGGGCCCACCCTTGACTTCCATCACCAACAAGAGTGATGGTCACTAAGGTAAGGTTAAAACCATTCCCTAAGGNAGCTTCAACTTATAGGCATTTTTGTTGATCTTCTCGATCACTTCAAACGGTCCATCGGCTCTAGGAAGTAGTTTGGATTTTCGTTGGTTCGAAAATCTCTCCTTCCTCAAGTGCAGCCATACAAGGTCTCCCACGTCGAATTCCACATCTCTTCGGCCTCGGTTGGCATATTTAGCATAGGATTCATTTTTCTTGGCTATAGCTCTTTGTACCTTGGTATGCATGGCTTGGACTTGCTTGGCTTTTTGTGCTCCCTCCCGGTTGACTAAATCTTGGTTCGGCAATGGAATTAAATCCAACGGAGTGGACGGGTTGAAGCCATAGACAACTTCAAATGGGGAGGCTCGTGTGGCACTATGCACACTTCGATTGTAAGCAAATTCCACATAGGGTAACTGCACATCCCAATCCGAGAGTCGCCCAAAGTCCGGTTAACAACCTCTGTTTGACCATCTGTTTGGGGATGGTAGGAGGTGCTAAATAACAATTTTGTCCCAAGCCTCCTCCATAGGGTTTGCCAAAAAGAGCTCAAAAATTTTGTGTCCCGGTCCGAGACGATGGTGGTTGGCACTCCATGAAGTCGGACAACCTCTTTGAAGAATAGATCGGCCACTTGATTAGCATCATCGGTCTTACGGCAAGCAACAAAGTGAGCCATCTTGGAGAAACGGTCCACAATCACCATAATGGCTTCCTTCTCCCTAGGAGTCCGAGGCAGCCCCAAAACAAAATCTAGGCTTACATCCACCCATGGTTGAGACGGCACCGGTAAAGGCATATACAACCCTTGTGGTAGGAGTCGACTCTTAGCCTTTTTACACACAATGCACCTTTCCATGCACTTGTGCACGTCCTTGATCATATGGGGCCAATAGAAATGGTCCTTCAATGTTTCTAGAGTCTTCTTCTCTCTGAAGTGGCCGGCTAGACCTCCACCATGAGCTTCCTTTACTAGTGATTCTCGGAGGCTACACTTGGGTATACAAATCTGCCCTCCCTTAAAAAGGTAGCCATCCGCCAAATGATAGGTGGATTTTTCTTTGTTCACGCACTTCTCAAACCATACTTTGAAATAAGGATCCTCTCGGTAGGATTCTTTGATCCACTCAAACCCCAAAATTTGGGAGGTGAGCTCGGTAAGTAAAATAGTTCTCCTTGAGAGTGCATCGGCCACCACATTAATTTATCCCTTCTTGTACTTGATAATATAGGGAAATCTTTCAAGAAATTCCACCCACTTAGCATGCCTTCGAATATCAAGGGATTTTCATGCACCAAATCCTTGGAGCAGCTATTGAATCTTCAGAGGATCTTCAATCAATGGATTTCCTCAACATACTCTTGGATCCCTTGAAGCTCGCCCATGACTGACCGCCGGCTCGACCCGTCTAGACGTACCCACGTGCCAACTCGAGTAATCACCGGTCCATCAAAGAACCAGACCGTGCGCTAGCTTTTGTTGACCACCGAAGAGACATTAGAAGCCACGGATCTAGATTGGCCCGAGACAATCCTTCATTCGTTTAGAGCTCCGCCCATACCGACGCACCCTCTCGGTCAACCGGTCAACAACAAGACAACATCGGTCCAACTTCGAGCCAACCGATCCTCCGACCATGAATCACGGACATGGACTTCTCCAAAGTCAACATGAAGCGTTTGATCCATCTAAAGGCCGAAAGCTTCCTTCTTTTTAGATAATTAGTTCAACTTTATTTCTTTAAGTATTGTAATCGTTTTCATTGTTCAATAGAGAGAATTTTTAGTAAAAATTGTGCAAAGCACCTTCTTCCCGAAAGGATCGAAGCTCCCTCTCGATAACTCCCCTTCGGTGAGTCATATCCGGCCGAGTGTTATCAACCCTCGAGTGTTCATCGGTGCGTCATATCCGAGAAGACATTCAAGGTCTACCGAGTTCAATACTTTGATCGCTCAAGTATTGAATTGCCTTCATCCATCTCCTTACACCATCTTCATCCCCGAGCCTTCAAACTCCTCCACAAGCCGATTCCGGTCCACATTATCACCACCGAGTCATCTCCATAAATTACCGAGCCATTCCCAAAATTCCACGACCAAACCTCCTTATTTCCATCACGTTACGCTTCCGCAAACCCCATCCTAAATTGGCCCGAGCCAATTTTCCTATCGCCGTACACGCGACCTTCCCGGTTACGTGAAAAGCGACAAGTCCGATCAAGTGTGTGCGATCCTGGTGCACGCTGCACACCATCTTGGTATCAGAGCTAAAGGTTCGATTTTTATACTTATTACAAATTATTCCGAACTTTGGTTATGAATACCCGAAGTGGCGCCGTTCACAATGCCACCCGTGACCAAGCCACGAGCGAGCAAACCATGTTCTCCGATCCCCGTGACCATCGGGATCCCGAGGACAATAACCGAGAGCAATTCGAAGCTATGAATCGAAGAATGGACGCAATGCTCCAGCGGCTCGACGATATGGCCGAGCGCGACCGAGCCCGTCCCGCACGGCCTACGCCACCACATAGGCAAAGACCGGCATGCGGAGGGCAACCCCGATCACGCCCACATGAATCCGACCGATCCAAAGAGGATTATGAGTATGAACCCGACAATTACTCGGATCGTGATGAAGAATGGAAGCTCCCCAAGGTACACTTACCCTCTTTCAATGGAGCCTCCAATGGAGATAGACATTTGGATTGGATTGAAAAGGTCGAGAAAATTTTTGACCTTTACAATTATTCTGAGAAGTTAAAAGTCCAATTGGCATCCTTGGAACTTACGGATTATGCCTCACTATGGTGGACTAGTCTTCGGACACAACGAAGAAGAGCGCACAAGGAGGAAATTAATTAGTGGAGATTAATGAAAGAATTGATGAGGAAACGGTTCGTACCGAGCCATTACCTTCAAGATCTATTTTTACAACTCCAAAGCCTTCGCCAAGGAAGTTCTACCGTGGATGAATATCTTACGGACTTTGAGACCTTACGGATTCGGTGTGATTTAGCCGAACCCGTGGAGCAAGTTATGGCACGGTTCATTCGAGGTCTTCGATATGAAATTGGTGATGTGGTTGAGTTGCAGCCCGTAGAATCATTTGATGGGCTTATCCAAATGGCCCTAAGAGTCGAGAGGCAACTCAAAAGAAAAGGCAAGGCTATCGCTCAACGGCCCGCCCCGAAGCCCACAACACCGTACCGGCCCGCGCCACGGATCGAGGATCGGGCGCCCATGCCAAAACCATGGGCCCCGAAACCGGCCACAGATTCTAAGCCTTTGGACACTCAAGCCGACCCACAAATGGCTCGAGAGATCCGATGTTTCAAGTGTCTTGGACGGGGACACATGGCCGTGCAATGTCCGAATAAGCACGTCATGACCGTCCTTGAAGGGACCGAGGAGGTCGTGAGCGATGACGAGACACCACCCGTCGTGAGCGACGATGAGACACCACCCGTCATGGCCGAGGAGGATCCGGTCTCGACCGAATAAGAAGTTTGCCGTGCATTTGAAGAGCAAAGCATATATATGGTGCGAAGAGTTCTTTCTACATAGCCACGGCCCGAGGAATTACAAAGGGAGACGCTATTTCATATTCGTTGCATGATCAAGGACAAATTTTGTTCGGTGATCATCGATGGCGGGAGCTGCACCAATGTCGCGTCCCGCGAGCTGACTGAGCGGCTGGCACTGCCCACGACCGCACATCCGACGCCCTACAAGCTTCGCTGGATCACCGACCGAGAGGATGTCCGGGTCATTAAACAAACCCGGGTAACCTTTACGATCGGCACATAGAAGGACACGGTCACGTGTGACGTGGTCCCGATGAACGCTACCCATCTCCTACTCGGCCGACCATGGCAATTCAACCGACGAGTTATGCATAACGGCTTCACCAACCATTATTCCTTCAAGATGGATGGCCGAAGCATCACATTGGCTCCAATGACACCGGACCAAATTGCCAAGGACGAGGCCGACCGAAAAGAGGCCAAGGCCAGGCTCTTTTCATGGGCCGAAAAGAATTGGCACGGACCCTCGGCCAAGAAGGCCCGATTATCGTGCTCTTGCACCGAGAGCCCGATGGGCTTGATGAAGAAATTATTCCCGAGGCCGTGCGTCCGTTGCTTGACCGATTCAAGGACGTATTCCCGGACGACCTCCCGGACGGTCTACCACCGCTCTGAGGGATCGAGCACCACATTGATCTTCAACCGGGCTCCTCCTTGCCGAACCGACCACCGTATAGGCTCAATCCCGATGAAAGCAAAATTTTGCAAGAGAAAGTGGAGGAACTACTTACTAAGGGCTACATCCGAGAGTCCTTGAGCCCATGCGCGGTCCCGGCCCTCCTAGTGCCGAAGAAAGATGGAACCATCGAATGTGCGTGGATAGCCGAGCAATCAACAATATTACCATCAAATATCGCTTTCCCATGCCACGGCTCGATGACCTTCTCGATGAGCTTAGTGGAGCGGCCATCTTTTCCCGGGTAGACTTGAAATCCGGTTATCATCAAATCCGGATGGGCGAAGGCGACGAGTGGAAGACGGCCTTCAAGACCCGGTACGGGCTATTCAAGTGGCTCGTCATGCCATTCGGCCTTACCAATGCTCCGAGCACCTTTATGCGCCTCATGACCATGTGCTTCGAGAGTACCTCGGTAAGTTTATTATCGTTTATTTCGATGATATACTTGTCTATAGTGTTGATTTGCCGAGCCATCTCGACCATTTGGAGCGGTTATTCTTGATCCTACGGCGCACGGAGCTATACGGCAACCTAAAGAAGTGTGCATTCGCCCAAACCCGAATACACTTCCTCGGCTTTGTCCTATCCGCAAGCGGTGTTGAAGTGGATGCCGAGAAGATCCGGGCTATCCAAGATTGGCCCATTCCGAAGAATGTCTCGGATATCCGAAGCTTCCATGGGCTTGCAAACTTTTACCGATGCTTTATCAAGGGCTTTAGCACAATTGTGGCCCCTTTGACCGAGCTCACCAAAAAGGGCCAAGAGTTTACATGGACCCGGCCTTGTCAAGCAAGCTTCGACACCATCAAGGCCAGCTTTGTGAAGCCCCCGTGCTAACCCTTCCGGACTTTAACAAAGTCTTCGAGATCGAGTGTGATGCCTCCGAAACGGGTATTGGAGTGATCCTTATGCAAGAAGGCTGCCCGATAGCATATTTTAGCGAGAAGCTCAAAGCCGCGACGCTTAATTACTCAACATATGACAAGGAACTCTATGCCTTGATCCAAGCCATTGAAGTATGGCAACATTACTTGCTGCCCCGAGAGTTCATTATCCACACCGACCATGAAGCTCTCAAGTTTATTAAGGGGCAAGGCAAATTGAACCGAAGGCATGCAAAGTGGATAGAGTTCTTGGAGAAGTACCCCTACATTATCCAGTACAAAAAGGGTGACACTAACGTGGTGGCCGATGCACTATCACGGAGGAGCATCCTTTTCACCGAGTTATGGGTACGTTTCTTTGGATTAGATTGGTTGAGAAATTGTTATGCGAATGATCCTGACTTTGGTTCACGATTTGAGTTAGCCGCCAAGGGTGAATTGGTTGGCTATCACGTGAACGATGGTTACTTGTTCCGAGGAGGACGCATGTGTGTAACACCCGACTTTTTCCAAGTACTGTAAGTCCTATCAATGTTAAATGATGAACAAAGTTATCTGATTTTCGAAGAGATAAGTTATGAATTTTGAAAACTTACAATTGGTAACAACCACCGGGTTGAAGATCGATAACGAGGTAGTTTCAGTTTTCCCATTTTATCATGTGACAAATGAGCTTAATTGACAAAGATATATTCTAAGAAATTGTAGAAGACATCAAAATGAGAATACTGATAGGTTAAACAACTCAATAGGAGTTGTGGTGAAAAAGTTATGAAATATTTAAGAGATTTAAGTTGACACCTCGTGCTTAGGTGCCACCTCGTGGTGACTCTTCACCTTCCACCTCAAGACAAAAGTTCAGCCTTCAGGTAATTATGCACGACAATCTCTCTCTCCTTTCTGAATTCTCTCGAGTGAAGAAAGGGCTTTAGGGTTTTAGTAGAAGAGGTTGAGATTAGAGTTAGAAGAAGTGTGATTTGACCCTCAACCTTTCAGAGTAAAGTGTTCTACTCTTCAATCCGAATCTTTTGAAGTAAGAATCATCCTAACCACGTCTCTAATGCTCACTTATGGATTGAAATGAGTTATAATGGATGGAGTGGACGTTCTATTGTTTGAATGCATGAAACAGTCAAGGAAATTTCATGAATATACATGTTTTAGGGCATTCTGCCCGATTTTGGAAATGAGATTGGTACAAGACTTATAAGTTAAAATTTGGTCTCGACGTCTTATAATACATTGTATCTAACAATCTAAGGTTGATATTAGTACTTTTTTTATATCTATCAGCCTAGTGTAACAAAAGTTGTGTATGTCGGAAATTGATGTAAAAACCGGGTATGCACAAAAGGGTCATTTCGTACCCGATTTCAGAGATGTAGAATTTATGATGTCTTTATTTAAGCATATGATCACGACATCTTCTTAGAAAATAGATTAGACATCTTAAGGATTAAATTGGTACCTTAATTGTTTGTATCAGAGTTCTATAGCTCAGGTTATGGATGCTGTAAGTTTCTAGTAAAAAGGGGGTATTTCGGGTTTTGCTTATACTGTTTCATTTTGAAATTTTGAGGTATATAAGCAAGCTCATTGGAACCTTAAGGACTCAGAATAGTAATCATAAGCTAAGGAGATCAAGTAAGTAACTCATGCTTGTGAATGGCCATTTGAGGGACTACATTACAAAGAGGTTGTTAGGTATTGTAAGTTAGATAAAACTTAAGATATATTGTATGCTGTTTTGGGGTGCATCACACCGTGCACCGACCCAATAATATGGGGTTGATTGGTGTATGTTTGCTATTGAATTGTGATTGCTAGTATGTACATATCACTTAAGTATCTTAAGAACGAAAAATAGTTAATAGAGGTCATGGACTTACCTTTGGTGACGAATGCGTTATGTTGATTGTTTTTATGTTAAGCATCTAAGTTATGCACGTATTAAATTATGTCATCAAGCATTACATTCATGCATCATATTTTTCAAAACGATACGAAAATGTTTTGAGCATGTTTTCAAAATGTCACCCAACGGATGATGAGAGTGGTATGGGACACAATCTTCATCCATGCATGTTATAACGTAAAGATCAATTAAGCAAGAATGTTATGTATGTATGTAAATTGTTACGTGGACAGGCGGTGATGAGTTAGGCATGACCTAAGACGTCTTCTCATCCCTTGAGTTAGGCTGCCGACCTAAGGGCATCAAAAGTCTATTCTCTTTACCTACAGTTGGATTAAAGGGGCAGGGTGCCGAGATAAGGGTGGTATGGGGCCTTATGTGCCTTCCTCTCTAGGTCTTATTCCACTAACTCATGTAAATGAAAGTTAAGTTATAAAAGAAACGAAACGAAATGAATGTGCATTGATTTAAGACATGTCATGTGTATGTAGATCATGTAGGAAACATTTCATTTTACTTACTGAGCCTTAGGCTCATAGTTTAAGCTTTGTAATGTAGGTTAGGAAGATGAGATTGAGGCGAATGACTCTCCATGCTTGCTGTAGAGATAGCATGAAAGATTGAGTACGTCCAGGCAAAAGTTGAGCTATCAGCGTGAAGACGACCGGTGGGCGGCTCATGTTTTTCTTATGTAATAGTTATGTACAAATGGAGTATATAGTTTTGAAAACTAGATTTTTTTTATGTTCTTTGTAAACATATAATACTAAAAGTTTGGTTTTGTTAAAGTATGATGTAAAATAATATATGTTTTGATACTGAAGAGTAAGTATGTAAATATTGTATGCTTCCGCTATGATTTTAAATTAATAATGTGGAACGAAATATTAGAAAGAAAACTTTTTACATGATGTATTTTCTACGTAAGAAAAGTAAGGGTCGTAACAGTTGGTACCAGAGCGCACCGGGTTTAAAAATTGGTTCTGCAGACTACGTGATAGCTCAAATTTTGCATGGAAATACTTCATCCATTGTAAGTAATGTGTGAATTATTATTGTTTTTTGTATGCTTATTGTTTGCTAACCATTTAGGAATAAAACAAGATGGTAAGAGGACGTGAAAGAGAAACTGGTGACAGAGATGAAACTCTTAATCGATTGACTGATCTAGTGGACAGGCAGTTCCAACAGTTGGAACGATTTATGGCACGAGAACAAGAAGCTTCTCACTCAAATACCTCGGGTGAGTTAAGTTGTGAATGGTTCCGACGACTTCGTCCACCCAGCTTTGATGGACAATCAAGTGATCCAACATCTGCAGAGGAATGGATTCGGACATTGGAAGACATGTTCGATTATGCCAAGATTGAAGACACGGAGAAGGTATCTTGTGGAATTTATATGTTGACCAAAGATGCTCGTTATTGGTGGGACACCGTCAAAACCACCACTAACGTGAAAGAAATGTTATGGGAGGAATTTAAGGAAGTGTTCTATGATAAATACTTCACCCACGCTGATCGAACCAATAAGTTGGTGGAGTTTACTCAACTGAAGCAAACGGGTTCGGTGTCGGATTATGTACAAAAATTTGAATCACTTTCCCGATTTGCTCCTCATTTGGTGGCTAGCAACGAGAACAAAGTGCACCAATTTGTACAAGGACTAAAAGCTGAGATTTTTAGAGGAGTAAAGATCTCAGGAACCAGAAGAGTATGGTATTCAAATTTAGTCTCAAAAGCTTTAGAAGTGGAGGAAGCTGAGACAAAGTATCAAAAACAACGGGAACCACTGCAACAGCCACAAAGGAGGTTTTTCAAAGAAGTACCACCCCATCAAGTCAAAGGGTGGCAACAAAAGAAAGGCATTAAAAGACCCAGTGAAAGCAAAATGGAACAGGGCAAAGAAAAATGCATCCAAGGGGGCCAATTAGTTAACCAGTGCCCCAAATGCCAGAAACGCCATCCAGGAGAATGCATAGCAGGAACTGGGAAATGTTTTATATGCAAAGAGGAGGGGCATATGGCTAGAAACTGCCCAAAGGCGAATAAGCAACAAACAAGGGTCGCACCAAGAATATTCTCTCTAATCGAACCAGATTGTGATGAACAACCAGTGGTTATTTCAGGTACCCTTCTTATTAATGAAGTGCCTGCTTATATATTGATTGATTCTGGTGCCACACATTCATTCATATCATCTGCATTTATGGTGAAATTGAATTGCTCGCCAGTGGTAGCTGAACATCGTTATGATGTGATGTTACCATCAGGGGAACAATTATGTTTGAATCATGTCGTGTTGGATTGTATTGTTTCCGTAGATGACAAGAAACTATGTGTCGATCTCATAGTTATGGATATGTGGGGTTACGATATTATTTTGGGTATGGATTGGTTATTTCAGCATTTTGCAACCATTAACTGTAGAACCAAGACGGTTTATTTTCAACCTCCGAATGTTGAATGGTATTCTTTACAAGCGATGAAGAATACCAACAAAATATCTATTGTATCTTCGCTTAAGGCCCAACAACTGTTGAAAAGTGGATGTTTGGGGTTTTTAGCAAGCGTGATTGATGTACAAAAGAAAAGTATTGTGAAACTCCATGATATATCGATAGTTCAGGATTTTCCAGAAGTGTTTTTGGATGATCTACCTGGACTTCCTCCTGATAGGGAAATCGAATTTGTGATCGATGTATATCCTGGAGCAGAACCTGTATCGAAGAACCCCTACAGAATGGCACCAGCTGAATTAAAAGAATTGAAAGCACAACTTGAAGAGTTGGTTAATAAGGGATTTATACGACCGAGTTTCTCACCTTGGGGAGCCCCGGTTTTATTTGTGAAGAAGAAAGATGGCTCAATGAGGATGTGCATCGACTACAGAGAATTGAATAAGTTGACAATAAAGAATAAGTACCCTCTACTGAGAATTGACGACTTATTCGATCAATTAGAAGGTGCACGTATATTTTCGAAGATAGACCTTTGATCGGGGTATTATCAATTAAAAGTCAAAGCCGAGGATGTTCCGAAAACTACATTCAGAACTAGATATGGGCACTATGAATGTTTGGTTATGTCTTTCGGTTTAACGAATGCCCCATCAGCTTTTATGGATTTAATGAACAGGGTGTTCCGAGAATATTTAGACAAGTTCGTGATTGTCTTCATCGATGATGTGTTAATTTATTCACGAACTGAAGAAGAGCATAAAGAGCATCTGCAGGCCGTTCTATCTATTCTCAAGCTACACAAGCTGTATGCAAAATTTTCGAAGTGTGAATTTTGGTTGGATCGAGTCAATTTTCTTGGACATGTTATATCCAAGGATGGTATTTCAGTTGATCCGACTAAAATTCAAGCTGTATTGGATTGGCCACAACCAAAAAATGTTAGTGATATAAGAAGTTTTCTTGGGTTAGCGGGTTACTATCGGAGATTCGTTGAAGGATTTTCGAAGATTGCAATTCCTTTGACCCGCTTAACGAAGAAAAATATAAAGTTTTGGTGGTCAAAGCAGTGTGATCGGAGTTTCCAAGAATTGAAGCAAAAATTAACGACAACTCCAGTATTAACACTTCCAACCGAGGACAGGAAATTCTGTATGTATTGTGATGCATCGAAGATCGGTTTAGGATGTGTATTGATGCAAGAGGGGAAAGTAATTGCCTATGCTTCTAGGCAATTAAAAAGCTATGAACAGAACTGCCCCACGCACGATCTAGAGTTAGCGGCAGTGGTATTCGCATTGAAAATCTAGAGACATTACTTATATGGAAAGCAATGCAAAATATATTCAGATCACAAGAGTTTGAAGTACCTGTTTACACAAAAAGAATTAAACATGAGACAACGACGGTGGCTGGAATTTGTTAAAGACTATGATTTTGAAATTAAGTATCATCCAGGAAAAGCCAACGTTGTAGCTGATGCGCTAAGCAGGACGTCAACACTAATGCATTCGAAAATATCAGCAATGTCGGCAATTCTTGAATCTGAAATTCAAAGATTTGATTTGGAGATTATTTCAGAAACAGCAACTATGCTTACGGCATTGTCATTAAAACCGACACTAATTGATAAGATTAAGGGAGCTCAGAACGAAGATCCAGAATATAAGCGTTATATGTTGGGAAAAGTACCAGAATCTTCGGAATTGAGTTGTACCGAGGATAGTATATTAAAGTTTAGAAACAGATGGTTCGTACCGGATAGTCAAGGATTACGAAAAGAGGTATTGACGGAAGCTCATTTGTCTATATTTTCAATTCATCCAGGAAGTACAAAAATGTACAGAGATTTAAGACAACACTTTTGGTGTCCCGGAATGAAGAAAGATGTGGTTAAACATGTGGAGCTTTGCCACATTTGTCAGCAAGTTAAGGCTGGGCATCAACGGCCATCTGGGACATTATAGAACTTTCCAATTCCAGAATGGAAGTGGGAACATATCGCTATGGACTTCGTAGTTGGGTTGCCAAGAACTACGAAAGAACTTGACGCAATATGGGTTGTGGTGGATCGATTAACAAAATCGGCCCATTTCCTAGCAATTAAGTTAAGTTCGAGCATGGATCGGTATGCTGAGCTGTATATTCAAGAGATTGTGAGATTACATGGAGTTCCAGTCTCCATTGTTTCTGACCGTGACCCAAAGTTTACTTCAAATTTTTGGAGGAGTCTGCAAAAGGCTATGGGGACGAGCTTAAGTTTGAGTACTGCATTTCATCCCCAAACGGATGGTCAAACAGAGAGGACGATACAAATCTTGGAAGATACGCTGCGAGCGTGTGTGCTCGAATTCCAAGTTACATGGAATAAACTATTGGCTTTGGTGGAGTTCACTTACAATAATAGTTTCCAAAGCACCATTGGTATGGCACCGTATGAAGCACTTTATGGTCGAAAGTGTAGATCTCCACTATATTGGGATGAAGTTGGAGAAGCTCAATTTTATGGTCCCGAAATACTTGAGAAAACCAAGGAGCAAGTGCAAATCATAAGAGAACGGATCAAGGTGGCACAAAATAGGCAGAAAAGTTATGCAGACCAACGAAGGAAAGAGCTAGAATTTGAAGAAGGAGATGAAGTATATCTAAAGGTATCTCCATTCAAGGGAGTTAGACGCTTTGGAATGAAAGGAAAGCTTGCACCACGGTATGTTGGACCCTTCCCGATAATCAAAAGAATTGGGAAAATAGGTTACAAGCTTGAGCTGCCATTAGCTATGCAAGGGATACATGACGTATTTCATGTGTCCATGTTAGGAAAGTCCATGAGAGATTCGAATCATGTAGTAGAGCCAAGTCATATTGATGTGAATCCAACTATGACGTACGAAGAAAAGCCAATCAAGATATTGGATTCAAGGACGAAAGAACTACGGAACAAACAAATTTCTCTTGTCAAAGTGCTATGGAGGAATCATTCGGTCGAAGAGGCTACTTGGGAAAGAGAGCAAGATATGATGGAGAAGTATCCCGAGCTTTTCTGTACTTAAATTTTGAGGACAAAATTTATTTTAAGGGAGGTAGAATGTAACACCCGACTTTTTCCAAGTACTGTAAGTCCTATCAATGTTAAATGATGAACAAAGTTATCTGATTTTCGAAGAGATAAGTTCTTTAAATGAGTTTAAGTCCATCTAATGAAATTGAGTAAATTAGTTGATGGAACTATAGCAACAAAATATACTCGATTTGGAGATTTCTAGAGAAAGTTATGAATTTTGGAAACTTACAATTGGTAACAACCACCGGGTTGAAGATCGATAACGAGGTAGTTTCAGTTTTCCCATTTTATCATGTGACAAATGAGCTTAATTGACAAAGAAATCTTCTAAGAAATTGTAGAAGACATAAAAATGAGAATACTGATAGGTTAAACAACTCAATAGGAGTTGTGGTGAAAAAGTTATGAAATATTTAAGAGATTTAAGTTGACACCTCGTGCTTAGGTGCCACCTCGTGGTGACTCTCCACCTTCCACCTCAAGACAAAAGTTCAGCCTTCAGGTCATTATGCACGACAATCTCTCTCTCCTTTCTGAATTCTCTCGAGTGAAGAAAGGGCTTTAGGGTTTTAGTAGAAGAGGGTGAGATTAGAGTTAGAAGAAGTGTGATTTGACCCTCAACCTTTCGGAGTAAAGTGTTCTACTCTTCAATCCGAATCTTTTGAGGTAAGAATCATCCTAACCACGTCTCTAATGCTCACTTATGGGTTGAAATGAGTTATAATGGATGGAGTGGACGTTTTATTGTTTGAATGCATGAAATAGTCAAGGAAATTTCATGAATATACATGTTTTAGGGCATTCTGCCCGATTTTGGAAATGAGATTGGTACAAGACTTATAAGTTAAAATTTGGTCTCGACGTCTTCTAATGAATTGTAGCTAACAATCTAAGGTTGATATTAGTATTTTTTTTATATCTATCAGCCTAGTGTAGCAAAAGTTGTGTATGTCGGAAATTGATGTAAAAACCGGGTATGCACAAAAGGGTCATGTCATACCCGATTTCAGAGATGTAGAATTTATGATGTCTTTAATTAAGCATCTGATCACGACGTCTTCTAAGAAAATAGATTAGACATATTAAGGATTAAATTTGTACATTAAGTGTTTTTATCAGAGTTCTATAGCTCAGGTTATGGATGCTGCAAGTTTCTGGGAAAATGGGGGTATTTTGGGTTTTGCTTATACTATTTCATTTTGAAATTTTGAGGTATATAAGCAAGCTCATTGGAACCTTAAGGACTCAAAATAGTGATCATAAGCTAAGGAGATGAAGTAAGTAACTCATGCTTGTGAATGGCCCTTTGAGGGACTACATTACAAAGAGGTTGTTAGGTATTGTAAGTTAGATAAAACTTAAGATATATTGTATGCTGTTTTGGGGTGCATCACACCGTGCACCGACCCAATAATATGGGGTTGATTGGTGTATGTTTGCTATTGAATTGTGATTGCTAGTATGTACATATCACTTAAGTATCTTAAGAACGAAAAATAGTTAATAGAGGTCATGGACTTACCTTTGGTGATGAATGCGTTATGTTGATTGTTTTTATGTTAAGCATCTAAGTTATGCACGTATTAAGATATGTCATCAAGCATTACATTCATGCATCATATTTTTCAAAACGATACGAAAATGTTTTGAGCATGTTTTCAAAATGTCACCAAACGGACGATGAGAGTGGTATGGGACACAATCTTCATCCATGCATATTATAACGTAAAGATCAATTAAGCAAGAATGTTATGTATATATGTAAATGGTTACGTGGACAGGCGGTGATGAGTTAGGCGTGACCTAAGACATCTTCTCATCCCTTGAGATAGGCTGCCGACCTAAGGGCATCAAAAGTCTATTCTCTTTACCTAGAGTTGGATTAAAGGGGCAGGGTGCCGAGATAAGGGTGGTATGGGGCCTTATGTGCCTTCCTCTCTAGGTCTTATTCCACTAACTCATGTAAATGAAAGTTAAGTTATAAAAGAAACGAAACGAAATGAATGTACATTGATTTAAGACATGGCATGTGTATGTAGATCATGTAGGAAACATTTCATTTTACTTACTGAGCCTTAGGCTCATAGTTTAAGCTTTGTAATGTAGGTGAGGAAGATGAGATTGAGGGGAATGACTCTCCATGCTTGCTGTAGAGATAGCATGACGGATGGAGTACGTCCAAGAAAAAGTTGAGCTATCAGCGTGAAGACGACCGGTTTGCGGCTCATGTTTTTCTTAAGTAATAGTTATGTACAAATGGAGTATATAGTTTTGAAAACTAGATTTTTTTTATGTTCTTTGTAAACATATAATACTAAAAGTTTGGTTTTGTTAAAGTATGATGTAAAATAATATATGTTTTGATATTGAAGAGTAAGTATGTAAATATTGTACGCTTCCGCTATGATTTTAAATTAATAATGTGGAACGAAATTTTAGAAAGAAAACTTTTTACATGATCTATTTTCTACGTAAGAAAAGTAAGGGTCGTAACAATGTGTGTCCCGAAAGGAAGCATCCGAGAGTCCCTCATAACCGAGGCTCACGGGGAGATGCTTAAAGAGCATTTTTATTGGCCTCACCTATTTCAGGACGTGCACCACTTTGTGGAACGGTGTGCGACATGCAAAAAGCCCAAGACCCGCATGTTACCCCAAGGTCTTTACTTGCCTTTACCGGTGCCCGACCACCCATGGCACGACATTAGCATGGATTTTTTACTCGGACTCCCACGGACAAGCCGAGGCAAAGATTGCATTATGGTTGTGGTCGACCGATTTTTGAAGATGGCGCACTTTATAGCATGTGCCAAGACCGCCGAAGCCACGGCCATCGCCGAGCTATTTTTCAAGGAAATTGTCCGGCTTCATGGCATGCCCCATTCTATCGTGTCCGATCGAGATGGAAAGTTCCTTAGCACTTTTTGAAAGACCTTATGGGCACGACTCGGCACCAAGCTACTTTTTAGCACGGCCTTCCACCCACAAACCGACGGCCAAACGGAGGTAGTCAACCGATCACTTGGCTCACTCCTCCGAGCCACGGTGGATACGAAGATCTCGACATGGGACCTTCAATTGCCGTTCATTGAATTCGCGTACAACCGGTGCCGCCACAACACCACGGGTATGACTCCTTTCGAGGTTGCTTACGGCTTTAATCCATCTACACCTATGGATTTACTTCCATTGCCAAGCAAGGAGCACACCAACACCGACTGTCTTGATAAGGCCGAGAAGATCCGCCAATTGCACGAGAGAATAAAGAAGCGGATCAAAAAGAAAAATGCCAAGTATGCTCAAGCGGCCAACAGAGGCCGAAAGGAGAAAATTTTCAAAGAAGGAGATTTAGTGTGGCTTAAGCTTCGGCACTTTAAGCATAAGCACGCTAAATTATTGCCAAGGGCCGATGCACCCTTTCGGGTGACCGAGCGCGTCAACCCGAATGCCTACAAACTCGAATTACCGGCGAGTATGGCATTACCACTACGGTCAACGTCCAAGACCTTTCACCATACTTGGATGATGAGGATGATCCTGCCGATTTGGAGGATGAGAGGGTAGATTTGGGGACAAATCCTCAAGTACCCCGGGAGGATGATGTGCAACCCGAGCACATCATGGATCAAGCCCCGACCAACCCAACGAGCCCACCCGATTTTACTAACTTAGTTGCTCGTTTTGTAGGTCTCTTAGTCTCGGAAACACCTTCCGAGCATGATCGGGAATGGCCCAAGCACTCTGTTACTTGGTGCTCGGCCATTCCCGGCCTTGACGCTCACATCGGGCCGTGTTCTACCGTACCCAAATACGGCGCACCCGGCAGCCCGGCCCACGAGGCTCATGACCGAGACGCGCCCAGCACCCAAAGGGCGCTTCACGACCCCAACAATTTAGCCTTTTGTACCTTTGCATGCATGGCTTGAACTTGTTTAGCCTTTTGTACTCCATTGGGATTAGCTAGTTCAAGGCTCGACAAGGGAATCAAATCCAAGGGAGTTAAGGGATTGAACCCGTAGACAACCTCAAAAGGAGAAGCTTGAGTAGCACAATGCACACTTCGGTTGTATGCAAACTCTACATGTGGTAATTGTATATCCCAATCTGAGAGCCTTTTCCCAACAATGCTTCTTAACAAGGCCCCAAAGTTCGATTCACTACTTCCATTTGGCCATCTGTTTGAGGATGGAAAGAGGTGCTAAACAACAATTTAGTTCCAAGCTTCCTCCATAAGGTCTTCCAAAAGGAGTTTAGGAACTTTGTATCCCAATCCAAAAAAATTGTGGTTGGAACTCCATGCAACCGAACAACTTCCTTGAAGAACAAGTCGGCTACTTTGTTGGCATCATCGGTCTTGTGACAAGCAATGAAATGAGCCATCTTGGAGAAGCGATCAACAACCACCATTATTGCTTCTTTACCTCTAGGGGTCCGAGGAAGCCCCAAAACAAAGTCCATGCTAACATCCACCCAAGGTTGAGAGGGAACCGGCAATGGCATGTATAACCCTTGAGGAAGCACTCGGCTTTTAGCTTTCTTGCAAATGATACATCTTTCTATCCACTTGTGCACATCCTTGATCATGTTGGGCCAAAAGAAATGCTCCTTAACTATCTCCAAGGTCTTCTTTTCCCCCAAAATGACCTGCTAGGCCACCACCGTGAGCTTCATTCACCAAGGATTCCCGAAGGCTACATTGGGGAATACAAAGTTGTCCCCCTTTGTAAAGATATCCATCCTCTAGGTGATAGCCACAACTTTCTTTGTTCACACTCTTTTCATACCATTTCTTGAAGTCGGGGTCTTCTTTGTAGGAAGTCTTTATCCATTCAAACCCCAAGATCCAAGAATTGAGTTCAGTGAGCAGAACAATTCTTCTTGAGAGAGCATCGGCCACCACATTTACTTCTCCTTTCTTGTACTTGACAATATATGGAAACCTCTCAAGAAACTCCACCCACTTTGCATGTCTCTTGCTGAGTTTTCCTTAGCTTCTAATATGCTTCAAAGCTTGAGGGTCGGTGTGTATAATAAACTCTTTAGGAAGGAGATAATGCTGCCACACTTCAATTGTTCTCACCAAAGCATACATTTCTTTGTCATAAGTAGAGTAATTCAAGGCTGCCCCTTTTAGCTTTTCACTAAAGTAAGCTACGAGCCTTCCTTCTTGCATTAACACAGCCCCTATTCCTAATCTCGAAGCATCACAATCAATTTCAAACACCTTATTGAAGTTCTGGAGCATATGGAGAGGAGCATTGCATGGGGCTTCCTTGATCCGATTGAAAATTTGTTGACATTCCGGGGTCCATTCAAAGTCCTTCCCCTTCTTGGTACAATCTGTGAGAGGGGCCACAATGGTGCTAAACCTCTTTATAAACTTTCTATAGAAGGAAGCCAAACCATGAAAGCTCCTAATGTCTGAGACACCTTTTGGGATTGGCCATTCTCGAATAGCCTCAATCTTGCTTTGGTCTACTTCCATTCCTTCCTTGGAAAGTATAAACCTGAGAAAGTGCACCTTTTCTTGGACAAAAGAACACTTCTTCAAATTACCAAACAACCGTGCACTTCTAAGTGTTTCAAACAAGGACCGAAGGTGTGCCAAATGCTCCAAATAATCTTCACTATAAACAATATGTCATCAAAGTAAACTATCACAAATTTTCCCAAGTAATCTTTCAACACATGATTCATTAATCGCATAAAAGTACTCGGGGCATTAGATAGCCCAAATGGCATGACTAACCATTCATATAAGCCATACTTTGTTTTGAAAGCCATTTTCCACTCATCCCCTTCATGCATCCGTATTTGATGATAGCCACTTTTTAGATCAATCTTTGAAAAGAAAGCAGCCCCACTAAGTTCTTCCAAAAGGTCCTCAAGCCGTGGTATTGGAAACCGGTACTTGAGAGTAATGTGGTTGATTGCTCAGCTGTCAACACAAATTCGGGATGAACCATCCTTCTTTGGTACCAAAAGAGTCGGCACCGCACAAGGGCTTAGTGACTCTTGGATATAGCCCTTCTCCAAGAGCTCTTGCACTTGCTGGTTAAGCTCCTTGGCTTCTTCAGGATTCA
The DNA here is from genome assembly GCA_003255005.1 of Begonia fuchsioides. Classification (NCBI taxonomy): domain Eukaryota; kingdom Viridiplantae; phylum Streptophyta; class Magnoliopsida; order Cucurbitales; family Begoniaceae; genus Begonia; species Begonia fuchsioides. The sequence continues at coordinate 50,709 of QAOC01039148.1, read as the reverse complement.
TCTTATATGCTGGCCGGTTTGGAAGCACTACCCCGGGTTGGAGGTCAATCCGATGCTCAATCCCCCGAATAGGAGGTAAGCCAATCGGTAGCTCCTCGGGGAACACATCTCCATATTCCTCAATGAGTGCTAAAACTTCCTCCGGAGCTCCTCCTATTTCTTCCATTCTTTCCCAGAATAGGATCAATACAATCGGTTCTTCTTGGAGCACCACCCGAGATAGCTCCCTTTTGGTAATGAACAAAACTTTGTTGGAAGATTTCTCCCTTCTCAACCTCTCATCCGTAGCAATGTCCTCGGGTGCTAGTGGTGCAAGCTTGATGTTCCGGTTTTCCCACTTGAATGAATACTCATTGGATAAACCATCATGCATGGCGTGACGATCAAATTGCCATGGTCTCCCAAGAAGAATGTGGCTTGCATCCATAGGCAATATATCAGAAAATACAGCATCCTTGTAACTTCCAATTGAGAACTCCACTCTTGTGTGCTTAGTCACCTTAAGGTCCCCTTTATCATTCAACCATCGGAGCCTATAAGGAGTGGGATGATCCTCGGTTTTAAGCCCCAATTTTTCTACAAGCTCGGTGGAGGCTACATTTGTACAACTTCCAATCTGGTCGGCCATTCGTAGTAAGGGTTCTTCGAATCACCATTAGGAGGGGGCCCTCTTATGCTTGGCATATTTCCTCCTTCGGTTCGGCCACTAAGTCTTCCTCTTCCTCCATGGGTTCATCTTCACTTACAATGACACGCTCGGGGATAGGAGAGGTGTCGGGAGAATAGAGGACAAAGGAAAATTAGCAATCTACCGAGAACAAAGAAGGTTGGCAGAAACAGGGGAGGAAACTAGTTAAGGCCACAAATATACACGTGCGTTTGGGCTAATATTTGGTGGACTTAAACTTTAAAGGACGGCTTGTCTTGGTCCAAAATTCAGAGTGATAGCACTTGTAGAACTTAAAATGGCACGGGGATACTTTTGGGTGTGCAAAACAGACACAAACAAGAAACAGTGCTGTGGATATGGAAAGACTTCTGCACAACTTCCAATGCAGGCAATCTGGGAAGGTGGAAATTTGTAGAAACCAACTCCAATGAAAGGGGAACAAAATGCAAGTGGTTTGAGGGAAAAGTCACGGGTAGATTAAAAGATATGAGGGATTAAACATTGATGGACAGAATTACTCGATTTCAGAATTCGGGTAGGAGGCAGTGGAAAAACACTTGCACAACTTTGATGGGGAGGGCCTGTGGATAAAAATAGAAGAACAGATGTTTTAGGACAGGAAAGTGGAACTCACAGCAAAAACTTTAGGGCTTTTGTTCACGGGAAACAAAAAATGACACGGAGTGGACTTTTGTAGCACTAAAACCACTCGAGTAGATGACAAGGGCAGCAAACAACACTCAAACAATCACAATTGCAAACAACAACGGGATGAGAGCTATGGGGGTTTCCAAACTCACCTTTGATCCTAAACAAGTGAGGAAGGGAGGTTGGAATAAGGCTTAGTGACTCTAGCTAAGACACCAACACCGTTACAAACCAAAAATCAAAGGATATTACTCACCTTTGAATTGCTTTGCCGTGAGAGAAAATGGGAGAGCTTCAAGCTTCAACATTCAACATTTTATAATCTGTAAATGCTGAGAAATGAAGGGTAAAAACCCTCCTTCCCACGAGCTACAAAAGGCACATGATTATCACCTATAATCCTAAGTGCTAAACCAACAACAAGGTATGGTAAATGGGGCCCACCCTTGACTTTCATCACCAACAAGAGTGATGGTCACTAAGGGAAGGTAAAACCCATCCC
>QAOC01039148.1:18189-37781 GCA_003255005.1 Begonia fuchsioides | reverse complement strand
CCCCCCCCAATGAGCCTCCTTGATGAGATTCTCTCAGATTCCGCCATGACGGATGCAAAGTTTGCCTCCATTTAAGAGATAATCATCCATAAGGTTGTATCCACATTCTTGCTTCTTTAAACACCGTTCATACCATTGGCCAAAATCTTGATCTTCCCTATAAGCATCCTTGGTCCAAGCAAAACCAAAAAATTTAGTGGTAAATTTTGTTAGGAGAACAAACCTCCTTCAGAGGGCATCGGCCACCACATTGGTTTCTCCCCTCTTGAACTTGATGATGTACGGGAACCTTTCAAGGAATTCAATCCACTTGGCAAGCCTTCTATTCAACTTGCCTTGGCTCTTTAGGTGTTTGAGGGCTTGATGATCCATATGGATGATAAATTCTTTTAAGAGAAGATAATGCTGCCACACTTCAAGGGCTCAGATCACCACATAGAACTCTTTGTTATAGGTTGAGTAAGTAATCATGGCACCCTTGAGCTTCTAACTAAAGTAGGCCACGGGTATCCCTTCTTCTATAAGAATTGCACCAATGCCTAGCCCCAAAGCATCACATTCGACCTCGAAGACCTTATTGAAATTGGGGAGCACTAACATGGATGCCTTGCACAACTTGGCCTTATCAACTCAAAACTTTCATGGCAACTAGGAGTCCACTCAAACTCCTTTCTCTTCTTTGTACGATCAGTCAAAGGAGCTACAATTGAACTAAACCCTTGTATGAACCTTCGGTAAAAGAATGCGAGTGCATGAAAGCTCCTAACTTCTGACACACTCTTGGGAATAGGCCATTCTTGGTTTGCCACAATTTTTTAGTCATCGAATTTCATGCCCTCCTTAGAAAAAATAAATAGGAGAAAGAGTACTCTCTCTTGCACAAAAGCACACTTCTTCAAGTTGCCAAACAATTTAACTCTTCAGAGTGTATCAAATAGCAATCTAAGGTGAGCAAGGTGAGTAGAAAAGTCCAAAATAAACACCAATATATCATCAAAATAGACAACTATAAATTTGCCCAGGAAATCTTTCAAGACAAAATGATTGGTATAGCCTTCATGGATAACTATTCTATCGAATTGCCACGGCCTTTCAAACAAGATGTGGCTTGCACTCATCGGCACCACATCACATAGCACTTTGTCTACATAACCACCAATAGAGAATTCAATGCTTATTTGCTTGGAGACCTTGAGATCTTCCTTCTCATTTAGCCATTGAAGTCTATACGGATTTGGATGCTCCTTAGTGACAAGCTTCAACTTCTTTACAAGATCTTTAGATGCCACGTTGGTGCAACTCCCTCCATCTATAATCAAGGAACATACCTTCCCTTGAATTAGGCATCTACTATGGAAGATGTTCTCTCTTTGTACCTCTTCACCTCGGGTTTGGGTGGTGAGAGCTCGGCGGATCACCATCAAGAGAGGTCCTTCTTGTGCATGGCAAACCTCCATCGGCTCTTGCTCTTCACTAATAACCTCATTAAACTCCTCAACCATCACTCATTTGTTGGGGCATTGAGAAGCAATGTGGCCAAGGCAGAGACACTTAAAACACTTGATCTCCCTTGACCTAGGCCGAATACTATCGTCCTTGGGCTTTACTTCAAATTCCTACTTTTGACTCCAAGGCATAACAAATGGCGGCTTATCTTCACTCTTAGGAAATGGTCTCTATGGGTCTGTGGCCCTTGGTACAAACCGGTTAGAAACACCTTTGCCTTTCCACTTGATTTGTCTTTCCACCTTCATAGCAAGTTGGATGACAATATCCATATTATCCAATGGTTGCAACTCCACAATGTCTATGATTTCCTTGTTTAGGCCTCTAAGGAACCTTGCTATGAGTTGCTCCTCGGGTTCATGAAGATCACATCGTGTCTGTAAGGTCTCAAACTCTGCTAAATAGTCTTCAACCAATAGGGTGCCTTGCTTCAAAGTTTGGAGTTGGAGAAAAAGCTCTTGTTTATAATGGCTTGGAACAAATCGCCTCCTCATGAGCATTTTCATTGCTTTCCATGTCAAAACTTCATCATCTCCCTCACGTCTTCTTTGGGACCTCACACTTTCCCACCAAAGGCTAGCATAGCCAGTCATCTCTAAAGAAACCAATTGTAGTTTAGCCTTTTCCAAATAGTTATAACATTCAAAGTTCTTATCCACCTTTTCAACCCAATCAAGGAAAGCATCACCACTACAATATCCATTAAAGGAAACTCAGCTCATCTTCTATTCAGCTCCAAATGTTGTAGAACAAGATCCAACCTCCTATTGAGCTCATCTATTTTCCCTTGGTAGCTTGGTTCAACTTCTCTCAGATTAGAGGTAAAGGGTGCAGGAGGTGGTACATTGGGTGTGGCGGGTTCTCGGGGTGGGTTAAAGGGTAGCTCCACTCCAAGTCATCATGTTATGCTCTAGATATCGAATAAAAACGACAATAGAAGGGTGGTGGTTAGGAAAGGGGCTCCGATACCAAATGATGTGCCATGGGAATGGTGGTTGGGTTGGATAAGGAGAAATGAAGAGAGAAGAGAGGGGGAAGATGGGGGTGAGGTAGGCTCGGGTGAAGGAAAAAAAAGGGTAAACTTTTTCCGATAAGATCTCCGGCGGAATACGAGGTTAGAAGCTGAAATTTGGAGGGAAGGTAGATTGGGGTGAAAGAGGTTTATGGCCCAAAAATCAAGGTAAAAGGATGAGGGAATCGGAAAATGTGCAGAAAATGGCTAGAGTGCTTGAAAAGAAGCTCTCGGGAAAGGAAGATCGGAAAGGTTGTAAAATTGAGGGATAATCCCGAATGGAGGAGAAGCGTTGGGGTTCACACCCATACCTTGGATTCCACTAGAACGTGGTTGAAGGAGTGTGGTATGGCCTAGCTAACCCAAGCTTGAGAGGTAGCCAAAACTGGAGTGGAGCTCTCGGGGGTTGCCGGATATGACTCACTGGAAAACCTGAGTCTTGGAGGAGGAGAAACCACCCAAGGAAATGAGATGCAAAATGCAACCTTTGATTTCAAACTTCACTACCTACAAGTGAGTTCAAAGTAATCTTATAATCACCCCAAAATTTGTGAGGGTGGGCTCCCGAAAGATTCAAAAACAGCCTTACCGAAAATGGCAAAACAAGGAAGAAAACAACTAGGTGGTCCACCTAGAAGTTACCCCAAAAGGAGGCACCAAGGCTGACCATGGTCCTCCCCCCCCCCCCCCCTCAAAACTCCCCATTTGAAGCTCAAAATAGGGTTTTCACGTGACTAACCCTTCAGCAAATAAAAATGTTCAATTGAAAATGATCAAAACACTAAGTGACACAACAAAATGAGTCTTCATCCCTCCATGTGAACTTGGACTGATGAAGTACCCGAGTGAAATGGGCTTGGACTTCCCTTCTCCAAATCTTGGATGGACCATGCAATGATCGAACCGTCGGCTAGGTGTATGTTGTCTTGGGCCACCTCCACCTCTCTTTCTCCACCTCGCTCCTCGGGTGTTGTGGAAAATTCCCAAGTGAGGAGATGTTTGGGTTGTCCTTGATCATCCAAAGTTGGCTCCACCATTAAGGTTCCTTGCATAAATAACCCCACAAAATGAGAAAACATGTTAGCAAATTTCTTGGCTCGGGCTCGAGTTATGGTCCCTTGGGATGTTTTCTTGGTTTTGGTCTCCGATTGCATATCAACTTCACCATAAAACTTGGAACCCTTAACCTTCAAATCCTGACCTTGGAACTCTTGAATCTTGAACCTTGAACCCTGAATCTTAGAACCCTAAACCTTTGAACCTTCAATCCTAGAACCCTTTAACTCTTAACTGTTGAACATTGAACACTAAACTTTGGACCCTAGAACCCTAACCATGGAACCCTTGAATCATGAGCCTTGAACACTTGAACCCTTGAACCTTGAACCCATAAACCCCGAACGCTAAACTTTGGACCTTAGAACCCTAAACCTTGAAGTTCGAATGCTGAAACCCTTGAACATTGAACTCTTAACTTTGAAGCCTAGAACCCCCTCCAACACTAAACCTTGTACCTTGCAACCCTGAACATTAGAACCTTGAACCTTAAACACTGAATCCTAAACCTCAGTAACCCTAAAACTTGGAATCTTTTACCCTGAACCTTGTAACCTTGAACCATTAACCATGAACCTTTAACCTTGGAAGCTCAAACCATGAACTTGGAACCCGAAAACCTTGTAACCTTGTAACCTTGGAACTCTGAACCCTAAGCTTTAAAACATTAAAACCCTGGAACCTTGAAAAACTAACCTTAGACCCCTAAACCTTGGAAACCTCATCTTTGGACTCATGAACCCTAAACCATAAACCCTAGAACTCTAGAAGCCTTGAATCCCAAACATGAACCCTTGAACCCTAAACACTTGAGATCCTTAGCCCTTAACGTCGAACCTTGAAACCCTTGAACCTTAGAACCTAGAACCAATAACCTTGTAACTCTGAACCTTGTAACCCTAAACCCCGACCCTGTAAACCTAGACCTTGAACCTTGAAACCCTAGCACATTGGACCTTGTAACCCTAAACACTGGAACCTTTAAACCTTATCTTGAACCCTAGAACACTAAAACCCTAAACCCCTCAGCAGTCTCAAACCCTAAACTTTGAACCCTGGAACAATTGAATCATGAGCCTTGAACCCTTGTACCTTGAACGCTAAGCATTAGACCCTCAAACCCCTTTAGCCCTGAATCCTAGCACCCATGAACCTTGAAACCTGGAGACAGAACCTTGAACCATGGAACCGTGATCTCCGGATCCTAAAACCTTAAATCCTTGAACCCTGAACAATGAACCCTTAAACCTTGGAAACCTATAACCCTAGTACTCTAAATCCTTAACCCTAGAACCGGAACCCTAAAACCGTTAACCCTAGAACCGGCACCCTAGAACACTTAATCTTTCAAGCCTAAACACTTAACCTTAGAACCTTGAACATTGAAGACTGGAATCTAAACCCTAAAACCTGAAACCCTTGAACCCTTAAATCTAGACCTTGGAACCCTAGATCCCTTGAACCATGAACCCAAAACCCAAAACCCTAAACCATTGAAGACTAAACCCTTGAACACCAAACCTTGAAATCTTGAAAATTTGAACCTAAAATCTTGAAACCTTGAATCTTGAAGGCTAAACCCAAGAATCTTGTATCTTTGGAATCTTGAACCCTAAAACCCTAAACCCTGAACCCTAAACCTTGGAACCATAAACCCTGAAACCTTGAACCTTGAAGCTTGGAACATGGAACCAAAACCCTAAACTCTAGAACCCTTGAACTTTTAAATCCTGAACCTTCAACTTTGAACTACAAACCATAAAACCCTAAGCCCTAAACCTCCAACCATCAACCTTGAAACCTTAAACCTTGAACCTTGAACCTTGGAACTCTGAATCTTGAACCTTAAACCCTAAACTAAAGAATCCTTGAAATCCCCAAACCTTGAACCTTGAACACTGGAACCTTAAATCCTTAACCCTGGAACCCTAAGATATTGAACCCTAATACCTTGACCCCATAACCATTAACCTCGAACCTCGAAACACTCAACCCTAGAACACTTATCCCTAAACCATGAACCCATTGTTGGGTTTAAAGGTTAATTAAACCAACCACTTTGTTTTTTATGATAAATGAACAATTTGGGTAAGTTATAAGTTAAACTCAAAAGAATAATTATATGAATATGTTATGAATGTTATAGACTAAGTTTCAATTGTATGGTATGTTTTAAAATGATGTGCTTAGTGTTGCAGCAAGTTTAGAATTCAGAAACGGCTAACTTGTGTCGACCGAACATAAGATATGTCGACCGAACATGTTCCAGAGGAAAGATTGTGTCGACCGAAGTAAGTTGTGTCGACAGAATATATTCCAGAGCCAATGTTATGTCGACCGAACATAAGATATGTCGACCGAACATGCTCCAGAACGAAGAATGTGTCGACCGAACATAAGATATGTCGACCGAACATGTTCCAGAGGAAAGATTGTGTCGACCGAAGTAAGTTGTGTCAACAGAAGATATTCCAGAGGGAACTTTATGTCGACCGAAGTATACTTGTGTCGACCGATGATCAGCACGAGAAGTCAAGCGTCAAAGTGGTTCGAGAATACATAGATGAACTTGTGTCGACCGAACCTAGCAACCGAGAACAACTTATGTCGACCGCTACAGTAGTTATGTCGACCGAACAGGCAACGTTATGAAAAATAAAGACTTCAATGGCTAGTTCGATGTGTCTAACGGCTAGTTCTTATGTCGACCGGTACAGAAGATATGTCGACCGAATTACAACGATGCTATAAATATGAAGCTGATTTTGGACAGAAAACTATCTTTTTTTGAAGCGACGAAAAAGATCAAGCCGAAATTTCTTCTGAGCAATCTCATTCTCTCAATCCTTATACCCTCACTTGTTCATTTCACTTGTGATTGAGAGAGTCGGTTTTCATAACCACAATTCAGCAAATCTCTTGTATTTGAAAGAACCGTGAAAAAAAAGGGGTGACGCCTCTTATAAAGAAGAGTCATTGTTGTAAAGGTTTGATTGACACCCGTAAGTCAATCATAGTGAGCTCAAAGGTTCGAGACTGAAGAATCTTCAAGGAGAACCCTTAGAGCGCGGACGTAGGCAAAGGTTTGTCCGAACCGCGTTAACAAACCTGGTGTCAAACTCTCTATCCTTAATCTCTTGTCTTTTGTTTATTCCGCATTAGAGATATAATTCGAAATTGAATATATTCCACGAATTGAGTTAAACATCGAAAAATTTTGATTAACCTAATTCACCCCCCCACTTAGGTTAATCTTGTAACCTTAGCACTAGAAATGTGCCCTCAAACCCCCCACTTAGGCTTCTAGGGTTCTAGTGTTAAGGGTTAATCTACACCCTTAACACTAGAACCCTAGAAGCCTGGAACCTTGTAACCTTAGAATTGCGAACCTTTCAACCTTGAACCCTAAACCTTGAACCCTAATCTCTTAACCTAGGAAACCTAGAACCCTAGAAATGTGAATGTTGAAAACTGAACCTTGAACCTTGAACCTTGAACCTTGAATCCTTAACCTTGAACCTAAACCCTGAACCGTAAACCTTGAAAACTTAGAACCTTAAACCATGATCATTGAATCTTGAACTCTTAACCCTGAACCCTGAACCCTGAACCCTGAACCCTGAACCCTGAACCCTGAAACCTTGAAACCTTGGAACCTTGAACCTTAAATCTATGAACACTGAACCCTAAACCCTAAACCCTGAAACCCTAAATCATTGAACCCAAACCTTGAACCCCAAGCACTAAACCCTGAATCTGAACCCTAAATTGTTAGGTCTAGAACCCTAAACCATAAACCTTAAAACCCAGAACCATGAACCTTTAACCATGGAACCCTGAATCTTGAAGCCTTAATACTAGAACCCTGAAACCTTGAACCCTTTGTCTCTAAACCCAAGAGCTCTAAACCCCGAATACTAGAACACTGAACCTTGAAACACTAAACCCTAAACCCTAAACCCTTGAAATCTGGAACCATGGACCTCTAAAACCTTAAACTTGGAACCCTAAATCCTATAACCCTAAACCCTGAACCCTTTAACAATGCATCCCTTAACCAAGGAATCTAGAACACTTAACCATGGAGCAAGAACCCTATACTGAACCCTGATCACTTGAGTATTCAACTTTGTAAGTTGGCTGAACCCCATAAACCATAATGGATAAATTTGCCAAAACGTTAATTTCACCCCATGATCAGTCATTTTCATGCTTAAGAGAGATAAGGGGTGAAACAGAGAGAGAATTTGACAGAAAATGATTTAGAGAGAGAAAGTGAAAGTTGAAGGGGAAGGAGCAGAAATCGGCCTCCAATCTTTTAAGGAGAAGTGTTCCTCTGATCAAGAGGAATCTATTGATATATAAAGTAATATGTATGACCTTATATTACATGGTTTAGATTTATTATGGTCATACACATGATTACATTAAGGATAAATGAGAATTATGGGATTAACAACGGTTTTTTTAAGTTAATTATTAGTGGTGCATGAAAATTAGAAGTTTTTCTCCATGGTTCTATTTATTGGTAAACTGATGTGCCACGGATGGCACCACTCGATTGATGAAGCAAACTATTTTTCTAATGAGTTTGTTAATTTTGTAGGAGGCTCTTTTCAAAAAAGGCTTATCAAGAATCCAATTATGAAGGGGAAAACATGCTTCCTTTATTACAACTCTTTTTCATCTGTGGCATGGAAGGGTGATCCAAACCACCTAGGTGATGATAGCACCACTTTTGGTTTCGGCCCAGGATGACCTCCGGGGCTTGTGCGGCTGTTTTGAAAACCTTCTGGACTTGATTTGGCCAAGCTAGCTTCTACAAATATGTGCCCAACATCCTAAGGTTTCCAGAATGTGGCGGAGTATAAAATTTAGATAACAATTTCCCAGCCAACGAATGCCATTACAGAGGCATCCAAAAGATGGAGCGGTCCGGGAGCATCCAACCCATGGTGGCTGATCCATGGCCATGTTTGGGCCCAACGAAAAGGAAGGCCAAATTACATCATTTTACACCATTGGAGCAGTAGCTAGCAGCCCAAGGAAGTGCCCAACCCTTGGTTCAAGAAGGATGCAAATGATCAACGCCGATTGGCCTAGGGCTATCCAACAATTGATGGACCAAACCGGAGTTAAAGCCTCCTTCATTTTGAGCACGGTTTGGAGCCCAATAATTCAAGAACAAGGGTGATCCAGCTTTGAAGGTTTACCTGTCCACTTGGAGATATTTTCTTGTTTGAGATACGTGTAATAATGTATTTATTATAGGGTTTGAAGTTTGGCCTAAGGGATGGTTCGGTTTGAACCATTCTTGTTGGATTTTGGTTCGGTTTGAACCAATCCAACCCCCCCTCCTTTTATTGGAACTAATGGAAGGTTCTATTCTTCCAAGTTCCTTTGTGTTTGCATTGTAGTTGGACGTGAGTTAGGGTTTGGGTGGTTTGCAAGTGGATGGTGGGGCCCTTTTCCCACCTAACACCTACATTAGCCACTCATTTGCCCTAATTTTAGGTTTTTATTTTTGTTTATTTCTTTTGTGTAATTTGGAGGGAGTATGAAACCCTCCTCCACGTCTATTGTAAGGCAGAAAAAGATTGGATAAAAGAAGAAGCTTGAAGCTCCTCTCCCTTTTTCTCACGGCTTTTCATCCAAAGGTGAGTAATATCCTTTGTTATGGATTGTCTTTGGTGTTGGTGATTTAGCTAGGATCACTAAGCCTTTGTTCCAACCTTCCTCCTCACTTGATTAGGATTAAGGCAAGCTTGGAAGTCCCATAGCCCTCACTCCATCCCATTTGTTTCGGGTCTTTTGCTGTTTGGTGTTATTTGTTGTTGTTATTTCTTTATCTAGTGGATTTTGTGCATCAAAAGCCACCTCGTGCCAACTTGCATTTTCCGTGTGCTAATGTTATGATATTTGGTTTGTGAGTTCCTCATTTACATCTGGAAATATTTTCTTTTGCATGTCACTCCCAGATTTCATCAATTAGAAGTTGTGCCTTCATCTTTTCCACTGCCCTCTACCCGGACTGCTGAAATCTGGCAGTTCTGTCCACATATTTTCCATCCTTCATATATTTTAATCTACCTATGTGTTTTTCCTATAACCACTTGCATTCTCTTCCTCTTTCATTGAAATTGATTTCTGCCAATTTTCCCATTCCCAGACTCTCTGAATTGAAAGTTGTGCCGAAGTCTTTCACTACCTACTACACTGCCAAGCCCTGTTTTGTCTGTTTGTGTATTAGAAACTAGTCCCGTGCCATTTTATGTTCTACACGTGCTATTGCTCTGAATTTTGGACCATGCCTAGCCCGTCCCTTAGGTTTTGAATCCACCAAATATTAGCCCAAACGCACGGGTCCATCTGTTGCCTCGTCCAGTGTTCTCCCCTGTTTTCTGCTGACCCCACTGTTCTCGGCAGATTGCAATTGTGTTCGCATTTGCTTTATCTTCCCCGACACCTCCTCCTACCCCGAGTGTGTCATTTGGTATCAGAGGAAGGCATCCCTTCCTACGCCTTCCATTTTAATTTTTTTTATTAAGGTTTGCAAGATTAAAACATGAGGAGACATTATGGAGTAACCCGTGAAGCAACCCGAGGCATTGTTCCACCATATGAACGATCACCGATGACTTCCATTCCAAGATGCTCTGAGTCAAGACTCCAAAGTCAACTTGAAGACATCAACCAGAGGCTAGACCTTTTTATACAACGTTTGGATAGAACCACAACACCAAGAAAGTCACCAAAAATCCCGGCTTCAAAGAGATGGTCTGATGATATCAAAAGAAAAGCTCGGTTGCAAGAATCCGAAGAACACCAAACCAATTCTTTCCTTTTTTCCACCCATGTCTATGGTCAAGGAACAACCACACATGATGAAGCCGTGCAGCCCAATGCATGAACATGAAGAAGGCACTCGGCCATGGAATAAAGAGACTATGAACTTGGAATCTCTCGGCCTAGACTATACGAACTCTCCATGTTCCACCAAAGAAGCCATGACCATAATGGAAGCTACCACTCTTAGAAGCAACCCGAGGGAAGAGGGGTTTTACTACCTCACCAAAGAAGGAGTGAGTTATCCTAAGGTAGCCTCCACGGATGTTAAAGAGAAAAAGGAAATGAAGCCATTCACCGAGCATGCAAATGCTCTCATCCAAGTGACCGAGAAGCAAAACTTGGACATCTCCAATCCATTTCGTATGGAAGCCTCACACCGATGCACGGAAGCTAAGGAGGAGCTTAAAGAGCTCCTAGTAATCAGCCCTCAATGTGAAATTAGCCAAGAGATTGAAGGGGCCAAACCGCACAAGGTTGTGGCCGAGAGGTATGACTTACATCAACCTTTGAATCATGAAGTTCTTGATAAATTGTGGATTGATAATCCGTGCTATGATGATAATGCTGTTTTTTTGGAGGATAATTTTGGGATTGATATTGCGGGTGAACTACTAGGTGCTAATAAATCATTGATCAACGATCACAATCTATTGTTGCCTATTAATGTGGCTGTTATTATGGAACATGGTTTGGATATTTCTATGTGTAAATATTGGCTTGTTGCATTTCAAGAGGTTGAGAAGTTAGAAAAGTTGTGGGGCCAACTTAAGAAAGGTATTTTGGGAGACAACTATTTCAATGGTCTAATCTCATGGTGCACCAAAGACCATAGCTCCATTAAGGCCCCTAGTGTCCATTGTCCCAAGAAGAAGATAGTGATCAAATGGACCCCAAGAGATCAAGAAAAACATGATGAGGTCACGGGAACAAGGTGCAAAACTAAGGGGTTGCATGAAAAGTTCAAGCCAACCACCCGGGAGAAATTTTTTTCCTATGATAAACTTATGTGCCGGGCACAAAGGAGGACCAAGTTCAAAGAAGGAGACTTGGTATGGCTCAACTTACAAAAGGAAAGGTTCTTCAAGCAACAAAGGTCGAGATTTAAGCCATGGACCGAGGGACCTTTCATGATAACGGCAAGAGTTGGACTTAATGCCTATCGACTCAAGTTACCCGGGATGTATGAAGTGTCGACTACCTTCCATGACCGAACCCTATTGCCATTGATGAAGATAGCATGGAAGAGGAAGAGATGGAAGCCAATTTGGATTTGAGGACAAATCCTTTCCAACCTCGGGTGGATGATGTGCCACGGATGGCACCACTCGATTGATGAAGCAAACTATTTTTCTGATGAGTTTGTTAATTTTGTAGGAGGCTCTTTTCATAAAAGGCTTATCAAGAAGCCAATTATGAAGGGGAAACATGCTTCCTTTTTTACAACTCTTTTGCATCCGTGGCATGGAAGGGTGATCCAAACCACCTAGGTGATGATAGCACCACTTTTGGTTTCGGCCCAGGATGACCTCCGGGGCTTGTGCGGCTGTTTTGAAAACCTTCTGGACATGATTTGGCCAAGCTAGCTTCTACAAATATGTGCCCAACATCCTAAGGTTTCCAGAATGTGGCAGAGTATAAAATTTATATAACAATTTCCCAGCCAACGAATGCCATTACAGAGGCATCTAGAAGATGGAGCGGCCCGGGAGCATCCAACCCATGGTGGCCGATCCATGGCCATGTTTGGGCCCAACGGAAAGGAAGGCCCAATTACATCATTTTACACCATTGGAGCAGCAGCTAGCAGCCCAAGGAAGTGCCCAACCCTTGGTCCAAGAAGGATGCAAATGATCAACGCCGATTGGCCTAGGGCTATCCAACAATTGATGGACCAAACCAGAGCTAAAGCCTCCTTCATTTTGAGCACGGTTTGGAGCCCAATAATTCTAGAACAAGGGTGATCCAGATTTGAAGGTTTACCTGTCCACTTGGAGATATTTTCTTGTTTGAGATACGTGTAATAATGTATTTATTATAGGGTTTGAAGTTTGGCCTAAGGGATGGTTTGGTTTGAACCATTCTTGTTGGATTTTGGTTCGGTTTGAACCAATCCAACCCCCCTCCTTTTATTGGAACTAATGGAAGGTTCTATTCTTCCAAGTTCCTTTGTGTTTGCATTGTAGTTGGACTTGAGTTAGGGTTTGGGTGGTTTGCTAGTGGATGGTGGGGCCCTTTTCTCACCTAACACCTACATTAGCCACTCATTTGCCCTAATTTTAGGTTTTTATTTTTGTTTATTTCTTTTGTGTAATTTGGAGGGAGTATGAAACCCTCCTCCACGTCTACTGTAAGGCAGAAAAAGATTGGATAAAAGAAGAAGCTTGAAGCTCCTCTCCCTTTTTCTCATGGCTTTTCATCCAAAGGTGAGTAATATCCTTTGTTATGGATTGTCTTTGGTGTTGGTCATTTAGCTAGGATCACTAAGCCTTTGTTCCAACCTTCCTCCTCACCTGATTAGGATTAAGGCAAGCTTGGAAGTCCCATAGCCCTCACTCCATCCCATTTGTTTCGGGTCTTTTGCTGTTTGGTGTTATTTGTTGTTGTTATTTCTTTATCTAGTGGATTTTGTGCATCAAAAGCTACCTCGTGCCAACTTGCGTTTTCCGTGTGCTAATGTTATGATATTTGGTTTGTGAGTTCCTCATTTACATCTGGAAATATTTTCTTTTGCATGTCACTCCCAGATTTCATCAATTAGAAGTTGTGCCTTCATCTTTTCCACTGCCCTTTACCCGGACTGCTGAAATTTGGCAGTTCTGTCCACATATTTTCCATCCTTCATATATTTTAATCTACCTATGTGTTTTTCCTATAACCACTTTCATTTTCTTCCCCTTTTATTGAAATTGATTTCTGCCAATTTTCCCATTCCCAGACTCTCTGAATTGAAAGTTGTGCCGAAGTCTTTCACTACCTACTGCATTGCCAAGCCCTGTTTTGTCTGTTTGTGTATTAGAAACTAGTCCCGTGCCATTTTATGTTCTACACGTACTATTGCTCTGAATTTTGGACCAAGCTTAGCCCGTCCCTTAAATTTTGAGTCCACCAAATATTAGCCCAAACGCACGGGTCCATCTGTTGCCTCGTCCAGTGTTCTCCCCTGTTTTCTGCTGACCCCACTGTTCTCGACAGATTGCAATTGTGTTCGCATTTGCTTTATCTTCCCCGACACCTC
Organism: Begonia fuchsioides; assembly: GCA_003255005.1. NCBI lineage: Eukaryota > Viridiplantae > Streptophyta > Magnoliopsida > Cucurbitales > Begoniaceae > Begonia > Begonia fuchsioides. Next base: position 24,123 of record QAOC01039148.1, on the reverse strand, counting down.
CTCCTACCCTGAGTGTGTCATAAACCAATCGTGTTGGGATATAACATATATTTTTATGAATGATGGAAATTTGGAATTGGTGGAGGTTGTGCATATTTCATTAAAGTTGAATAAAAGGAATAAAAGACCCTGAATAAAATGAAAAGAAAAGTTTTACTTATGCATATCATGTACATGTTCATGAATATCTTATACTACTTGTTGAGACGGTTCATTATTCAAGATTAAGGGTTCATGGTTAAGGTTTCGTGTTTCTAGGGTTCTAGGTTTGGAGTTTAGGATTCGAAGGTTCATGTTTAACGGGTTCAGGGTTCTGGGTTCATGGTTATGGTTTAGGGTTCAAGGGTTCTAGTGTTCTTGGGTCCAGGGTTACGGGTTCTAGGGTTCAAACTTCAAGGTTCTAGGGTTAAGGGTTCAAAGTTTAGAGTTTATGATATTAGGGTTTCCGATTTAAGGTTCTAGTGCTCTAGGGTTCAAGGTCTAGGTTTGTTTTGGTTTTAAGGTTTAAGCTTAGTTTAGGTTTCAGGCTTTATTTATAAGGGTTTGAAGTTCATGGTTCTAGGGTTCCAATATCCAAGGTTCAGGGTTCCAAGGTTAAGGTTTCAGGGTTCCAAGGTTAAGGTTTCAGGTTACAATGTTTAGGGTTTCCGGTTCATAAGTTAGTTTTCAAGGGTTCAAGGTTAATGGTTTCAGAGTTTAGGGGTCCGGATTGCTGGGTTCCATGGTTTAAGGTTCTCGGGTTCAAGGTTCATGATTCAAGGTTTAGGGTTGAGGGTTCAATGGTTCTAGGGTTCAAGGTTCAGGTTTGTAAGGTCTAAGGTTAACAGTTCAAGATTCTTGGGTTCCACGATGAGGGTTCATGTTTGGTTTGGTCGGTTGATGTGTTAATTGTTTAAGGTTTAGCTTATAAAGTTCAGGGTTAAGGATTTGAGGGTTTTGGGGTTCTCGAGTTCCAAGGTAAAGGTTCAGGGCTTCAGTGTTTGAAGGTTTGGTGTTTTAGAGTTCAGGGTTCTAAGGTTCAAGGATCAAGGTTTAGGGTTTATGGTTTTAGGGTTCAAGGTTCCAAGGTACAGGGTTTCAGAATTTAAGGGTCTTTGTTCCAAGGTTTAGAGTTTTGGGTTCCACGATCAAGGTTCAGGGTTTAGGGTTCCATGGTTCCAAGGTTTAAGGTTCGAAGGTTATGTGCTTATGGTTCATATTAAGGGTTTAGGGTTATGTTTAAGGGTTCAATGGTTCAAAGGTTTAAGAGTCTAGGTTCAGGTTCCAAGTTCCAGTATTTAGGGTTAAGGGTTCCAAGGATCATGGTTTGAGAGTTCAAGATTCAGGTTTCTGGATTTTAGGTTTAAAGGTTCCAGAGTTCAAGGTTTAGGGAAGGTTCAAGGTTAAGGGTTTTAGGTTTCACAGTTCCAGGGTGAATGTTTAGAGATATATGGTTCAAAATTTAAAGAGTCAAGGTTCAAGGTTCAAGGTTCAAGGTTCAATGGTACAGGATTCCAAGAGTCACGGCTTAGAGTTTCATGTTTGAAAGGGTTAGGGTTCATTGTTTTAAGATCTAGGGTTTTAAGGTCAAGGGCCTAGGGTTATGGGTTCCACGGTTTATGGTTGAAGGTTGCAGTGTTTTTGTAATACCCGAAAAGAAAATTGCTTACTTTTAAGATAAATTAAGATATTTAATTAAATGTGAAAGATGAAAAAGCTAGGGTTAGAAAATTAGCATAAAAATTATAGTAAGTAAAATTACAATTTATGCTTAAAGGATATGTTACCTTAACTAGATTTCCTCCTTAATCAATGATATTATTTAAATAAACCTTAATTTTTTTCATACTTTCAATTTTAACGCATAATGTACGTAATTATCTAATGTTATGGGTGGGATTGAACTTGACTGTCCTATACTGCAGACTGTACAATTGCCATTAATTTAGTTGTCCTGGAACATATGGTGCCTTTCATTCCTGTACGATGTGTTGCCCACACTAAATTAAATACGTAAAAAGAAATGAAATAAATGTATATAAAAAATTGCATAGTTTTATAAAATCCATAGTCATGTAGTTCATGTTTAAGACACTATATGTTACTTATTGAACCTTAAGCTCATTTGATTAAGCTTTGTAATGTATGTGATGCTAACGTTCAACTGATGAAGTGCTCCCATGACCGTTGCTACGTGGCTATTAGAATGATATTTTCCAGTCAAAAAATGGGAAGATTTTTATTTTAATGTATTTTAGAACGATCATGCATTATGTATTTCTCAAAAAGAGATTTTAATTATAAATGTGTTTCAAAGTTTTCCGCTGATACGTTTTACAAATGCATGATCATAAACGAAAACTTTTACCATCTTTTTATGAAAAGCAAAGTTTATGAAATGATACGCTACATGGCGTTACAGTTTTAGAGATTATTGTTCATGTTTAAGGGTTTAGAATTTAGGGTTCTAAGCTTCCTAGGTTTAGGGTTTAAAGGTTGATGGTTTCAGGGTTCTAGGGTTTAGGGTTCAAGCTTCCAAGGTTTCAAGGTTCAGGGTTTTGGGTTTTGGGTCCAAGGTTCCATGGTTCATAGTTCCAAGGTTATAGGAATCTAGGGTTCTAGGGTTAATGGTTCAGGGTTTAGGGTCTTAGTGTTCAGGGTTTTAAGGTTAAGGGTTAAGGGTTAGGATTCAAGAGTTCCAGGGTCCAGGGTTAAAGGTTTAAGGTTAAAGATTTAGAGATCCAAGGTTCAAGGTTCCATGGTCCCAATGTATGAGGGTTCTAGGGTTCCAGGGTTCATTTTTTTTATCCAGGGTTTATATTTCAGGGTTTAGGGTTTTGAGGTTCAGATTCTAAGGTTAACGCTTAAGGATTGAGAGTTTAAGGGTCCAGGGTTAAAGGTATAGGTTTCCAAGGTGTAATGACATGCCATGAAAACTATCGATGGGAGCCGAGCCTCAAGGAGTCATTACCCAAGCCCGTGCCAAGAAATTTTCTAACAAGTGTGCTCTTTTGTATGGGATGTCTTGCAAGGATTCAGCATAATGGACCCAACATTGAATGATAAGGGAAGCCCACGCAAATCATTTGGAGAGCTATCTTGGGAGGCCATGGAGGTTGGATGGAAGAAGGAGCCGAAGCCCCCATGAAGACAAGATCTTCATAAGAAATGTAGCCACTCTCTCAAGGTTTCAAGAGAGTTGTAGAATATTCCATTTGGACACTGTTTGCTCCGTCAAACGATGTGATCAGAGAGAGCCATATCCCAGAGGAGCCTTACCTGGGAAGAGGCTTGAAGTCCACAAGCCTCAAGACTTTGGTCCAAGCCCAATTCCAAGTGATAAGGATACCTTACTCTCAGCCTTTTGAATGTGTTTGTTTTTTGTGTCAGCTTTACAAACTTACTTTTAGGGTTAGGGTTTGCAAAATGGGTTTCTCATTGGTTTACATGGGTAAGCCATGGGTTTCCAATGGGTAAGCCATGGGTTTCCCATGGGTATCGATGGGTAAGCTATGGGTTTCATGGGGTTTTGGGTTTTATGGTTTTATTTTTTGTGTTGTTGACCTCTCTCTCTCTCTCTTGGATAGATGATATTTCCAAGAGAGGCGTGGGAGACAAGTTTGGAGGGGTCCAAGGTCATGCCCCACCTCCGTCCTTTTGTCTTTGTGTCAAATCGGGTAAGGGTGAGTTGTTGCCCTCTTTTTGGCCTCCTCATTCTTAGCTGCTAGGGTGGGTTTAAGTCCTCTTTGTGAGGCATTTTGAATCAATTTTAGATTATTTAAAAATCTTGCTTCAAGCATTCTTCTTGGTTGTGTTTTCCGGCACCCAAGACTCGGTATTCGATGAGTAACATATGGCAACCACGAGAGTTATCTTTCGGTGTTGGCTACCCATCAAAGCTAAGTGAGCTAATTCTTGCTGCATTTCTTCAGCCAAACTTGTGGTCTTTAGGGTAAGAGTGAAATCCTTTAGCTCTTCCTCCATCCTTTTTACTTTTCTCTAGTTTTTCCGACCAACTCCCTTTATCACAATTTTCGGTGAGCTTTTGAGCATCCTTCCCTCTTCCCTGCTACAAATTGGCATGCCAAGCAGAGCTATCACCCGAGCCCGAGCTCAGAATTTTTCTAATATGTTTGTTAATTTTGCAGGAAAATTAATTAAAGAATTATACATTTCTAAGCCAACTTTGGAGGATCAAACAAGGCCAAAACACATGATAATTTTGCGTGGAGAAAATGTGGATTTTCAACCAGAAAATGAGAGCTCCGGAGTCAAGCCCGAACCCAAACCCGATTGAAGTATCAAGTTGCATGGCGAGTTGGAGTCCCATGGAAAAGTGATCAAGGGTTCCACGACTCAACTCACCAGCATTTACATGGATTGAAGGGATTTTATCGCATTTTTAGCTTAATTTTTACGTGAATTTTACGTTGGATATTTGGAGAACCCGAGAGGGTTTCTCGGCTAGGTTTTATTTTGTTTATTTTTGCATGCTTGCGTGGGGTTTTCCATGATGAATTTTCGGCTAACAGAAGGGTATTTTGGGCCAAGGAAGAAGGGAAGATTGGCTGAGGAGATTCAAGATCACGTGACTTTCACATTCTTGCAATCTCATTGGTCCAATTTTCCCTCCTTTATTTCAATTTCCAGCATGCAAGTTGCATGCCTCTGGCCCTCAATTTTCCCTCCCTTTTTCCCACTCTTCTCAGCAGATAAAACCTCCCCCATTGCGTGATTGTAAGGGCAATTTGGAATTTGAATTTTAGTAGCTTTTTAGCTCTCCCTTCATCGGGCATTTTCAACTTTCAGCCGGCAGCCGGAAGTTCTTCCGGCTGCCGTGGGTTCTTCAAGGGTTCCCTCCTCCGAGCTGGGGTTCTCTTTTTGCTTCAAAGTCTCCAGCCTTCCTCAAGGTCATAGGGTGAGCTTGAAGTCCATAACCTCCTTCTTCCTTCGTTGATTTTGTTAAATATTTCTTTTCTTCCGCCGGATGTCAATTTTCCGGCCACCGCTGAGCATTACTGTTCCATTACATTCCGACAGATCCATCCAAGTGATCACCTTCAAATTTTGAGGTGTATTACTTAACCTTTCCTCAAAGTTTCCCTCAAAATTTCAGCCTGAAAATCGATCTTATCATCGAGTTATCACCGTCCAAATTGCAGTCTCAATTCTGGAATTATCGGATTATCGTTTTTCATGTATCCTAATCTGATTCTCCCCCTTTCCAAATCTAAACCCCCTCCATTCCGTGTCACCTGGATAACCTGTGTTTTCCCCAAGATTTACCCCTTGTTTTTGAAGGGTAAGCTCTCCATTCATACCCTGAGACCCCCTCAAAATTTCAGCCCCAAAATCGATACTAAATTACAAATACGGCCATCCCAACTTTACCCATTTGCGGATTCTCAGGTTTTCTCCTTCCAGACCATGAGTAGTGATCCTTTTTCTTCCTCCCATTCTTGAAACATATCATGTAAGGTTAAGGATTTAGGGATCCAAGGTTTTAGGTTACAGGGTTACAAGGTTTGAGGATTCAAAGGTTCTAGGGTTCCATGGTTCATTGGTTTGAGGGTTTAGGGTTCCAAGGTTCAGGGTTCCAGGCTTTAGGATTCAGGGTTCAGAGTTCTAGGGTTCAAGGGTTCCAAGGTTCATGGTTCCATGGTTTCAGGGTCCATAGTTCAAGGAATTCATGGTTAATGTTTTTAAAATTCTATGGTTCTCGGGAACAAGGGTTCAGGGTTCAGGGTTATATGACACATGTCACTATAGGATTAATATCAAATCATGGTTAAGACATAATTAGTGAAAATTATTGGATCATTAGGGTTTACTAATAATGATTAATAAAGTTAACCTTGAGGATTAGCTTAGAACTAATGTGAATTAATTAGTTAAGCTAAGCATGATTTAAATAATGATAATGGAGGTATTTTAGCAATTAATAGAGCAGATTAT
>QAOC01039148.1:0-16310 GCA_003255005.1 Begonia fuchsioides | reverse complement strand
CCCTTCAGCACCACCCCCACCTGAAACACAAAAAGGGGCCTTCACGTGGGTAACCCTTCAGCAAAGTAAAACCCTAATACTAACTGAAACATGCCATCTAAAACTACTAGGCAATTGGTCAATTCGACAAAACGAAAAAAACTAAATGACATAAAAAAATGGGCCTTCATCCCTCCATGTGGACTTGGGCTGATGAAGAACTTGAGTGAAATGGTCTTGGACCTCCCTCCTCCAGGTCTTGCATGGGCCATGCAAAGGTCAAATCCTCGGTTAAGTTGATGTTGTCTCTGGCTGCCTCCATCTCCCTTTCTTCACTTTGCTCCGTGGGAATTGAAGAGAATTCCCAAGTGAGAAGATGTTTGGGTTGTCTTTGATCTTCCAAAGTTGGCTCTCCCGTTAAGGTTCCTTGCATAAATAGCCCTACAAAATGAGCAAACATGTTAGCAAACTTCTTGGCTCGGGCTTGGGTTATAGGCCCTCGGGATGTATTCTCGGTATTGGTCTCCAATGGCACATCAGGTTTTAGGGTATAGGGTTAAGGTTTCAATAGTCAGGTTGAAAGGTGACAGTTCCACGGTCGCAAGTCGAGGGTTTTGGGTTGAGGTTTCAAGTGTTCAAGGGTCATGGGGTTTATGGTCAAGAGTTTAGGTTCTTCCAGGGTCCAAGGTCCAAGGTTTATGGTGCATGTTTCTAGGGTTCAAGGGTCAAGTGTTCATAGTTATGAGTTTTGGGTTTCAAGGTTTAGGGTTTAGGGTTCCAAATTTCTAAAGTTCCAAAGTTCAAGGGTTCAAGGATCCAAGGTTGACAGTTCAAAGGTTCAGGTTCGTAGTTCTTAGGTTCAGTGTTCTATGGTTTAAGGGTTTTAAGTTTCAAAGTTCAGAATTTAGGGTTCTATGGTGTAAGGTTCTAGGGTTACATGATTTAAAGGTTTCATTGTTGAGGGTTCAAGTTCAAGGTTTGTGGTTCAAGGTTTTCCAACTTCAAGGTTCAAGGGTCCAAGGTTTAAGGGTTCAGGATTTTAGAGATTAGGGTTTAGGGTTCTAGGGTTAAGGTTCAGAGATTAGAGTTCATGATTCCAAGGTACAAAGTTTCAGGATTTAGGGTTCAAAGGTTTAGGGTTCAAGGTTTGAGGATTCAGGGTTCCAAGATACTAAGTTTTTGGCTTCAGGGTTCTAGAGTTTAGGATTCAAGGCTCAGGGTTCCATGGTTTAAGGTTTAGGCGTCCAAGGATTAGGATTTTATGGTTCAGTGTTCAAGGTGATAGGTTCAGGGTTTTAAGGTTTAGAGTTCTAAGGTTTCAAGGTTTAGGGTTAATTGTTTCAGGGTTCGAGGGATTTAGGATTCATGATTCAAGGTTCAGGGTTATGGTTCAAAGGTTCAGTGATCCAAGGGTTCCAAGGTTTATGGTTGAGGGTTCAAAGGTTCAAAGGTTTTAGGTTTTTAGGGTTCCAGGGTTCAATGTTTAGGGTTTCTGGTTCATGGTTTAAAGGTTCAAGGCTCTAGGGTTCAGAGTTCCAAGGTTGAGGGTTTAATGTTCTAGGATCTAGGTTTCAAAGGTTACAGGTGGTTCAAGGTTCAGAGTTCATGGTTAAGAGTTTCATGCTTCTAGGTTTCTAGGTTCAGAGTTTAGGATTCCAAGGTTCAGGTTTCGAGGGGTTCAAGGTTCAGGGTTATGGGTTCTATGTTATGGTTTAGGGTTCAAGGTTCAGTGTTCCTAGTCCATGGTTAAGGGTTCCATGGTTCAGAGTTTAAGATTCTAGTGTTAAGGGTTCGGAGTTTGGGGTTTATGATTGTAAGGTTTCTGATTTAAGGTTCTAGTGCATTAGGGTGCAGGGTTTAGGCTTTGTTTAGGTTTCAGGGTTTAAGTATAAGTGTTTAAAGTTCATGGTTCTAGGGTTCATGGTTCATGGTTTAAGAGTTTAGTGGTCATGGATGCTGGGTTTTAGGGTTTAAGGTTCCAAGGGTCAAGGTTTATGATTCAAGGTTCATGGTTCAGGGTTCAATAGTTCTAGGGTTCAAGGTTTAGGGTTTAGGGTTTATAGGTTAATGGTTCAAGCGTTTTGGGTTATAAAGTTAGAGTTGAAGGTTTAGTGTTGCAGGGTCCAGAGTGAAGGGTTCTAGGGTTTGGGATTCAAGGTTCCAAGGTTTTGAGGTTCAAAGTTTTGGGTTTTGGGTTTTGGGTTCAACGTTCCAAGGTTACAAGGTTCAAAGGTTCTAGGGTTCAAGGTTCAGAGTTCAGAGTCTTAAGGTTCAGGGTTTAGGGACACAGTCCCAACATATGAGGGTTCTAGGATTTAGGGTTTAGGGTTCAGAGTTTTAAGTTTAAGTTCTAAGGTTAATGCTTAAGGGTTAAAGGTTCAAGGGTTCCAGGGTCCACGGTTAGAGGTTTGGGAGGTTCAAGGTTAAGGGTTTTGAAATCTAAGGTTTAAGGTTCCATGGTTCCAAGGTTCAAAAGTTCTATGATTTAAGGGTTCATTGTTTCGGGTACCATGGTTCAGGGTTTGAGGTTACAAGTTTTGTTTATTCCAAGGTTTTATGGTTTAGTGTTTCAAGGTTCAGGGTCGGGGTTCTAGAGTTCAAGGGTTCAAAGATTAGGGGTTCAATGGTTGCAGGGTTCAAGGTTCATGGTTTTAGGGTTCAAGGTTTCTATGGTTCATGGTTTTAAAATTCTAGGGTTCTCGGGTTCAAGATTTAGTGTTCAAGATTCAAAGATCCGAGGTTCAGGGTTCCAAGGCTTGAGGTTCAAGGTTCTAGGTTTAAGGGCTCCACGGTTTATGGTTTAGAATTCCAGGATTCAAGGGTTTAAGGTTCCAGGGTACCTAGGACAAGGGTTAAAGGTTTCACGTTCCTAGGGTTCTAGGATCCAAGGTTCAAGGTTCTAGGATTCAAGGTTCCAAGGTTCAGGCTTTAGGATTCCAGGATTAAGGCTTTAGGGTTCTAGGATTAAGGATTCAAGGTTCCAGGGTTCGATGGATTAAGGTTCGATGGATTAGGGTTCCAGGCTTTAGGTTTGAGCTTTAAGTTTAAGGGTTTAAGGGTTTAGGGTTCCAGCATTTAGGGTTCCAGAGTTTAGTGTTCCATGATTCCAAGTTCAAGGTTCAAGGGATTCATGGTTCCACGGTTCAAGATCTAGGGTTTAGAGTTCAAGGGTTCAAGGGTTTAGGGTTCAACGTTCCAGGGTTTAAAGGTAACATGGTTCAAGGTTAAATGTTTTAGGGTTCAATGGTTTTAGAGTTTGAATTTTAAGGTTTAGCTTTTAAAGGGTTATAATGTCCAAAGCTCAAGGTTAAGGGTTCATGGTTAACGGTTTCATGGTTAAAGATTCAAGGGTTTCAGGGTTCAAGATATTACGAGTTACCATTCTAAAGTTCAGGGTTTGAGGGTTTTTTTGTTCAGAGTTCAGGGCTTGAAGTTTAGGGTTGATGGTTCTAGGATTAAGGTTTGAGGCATACTATTCCAAGGTTTATGGTTCAATGGTTTAGGTTTTAGGGTTCTAGGGTTTCAAGGTTCAAGTTTCTAGGGTTTTAAGGTTTAAAGTTCAGAGTTTATTGTTCAGGGTTCTAGAGTTAATGGTTATGAGGTTTAGTGTTCATTCACGATTTAGGGTTAAATGTAAAAGGTTCAAGGTTTAGGGTTCATGGTTCTAGGGTTTCAGGGTTCAGGGTTCAGTGTTCAAGGTTTAGGTTTCAAGAGTTCAAGGGTTAAAAGGTTCAGGGTGTGTTCTAGGGTTCAAGGTTTAGGCTTCCAAGTTTTACATTTCAGGGTTCAAGGTTAAAGGTTCTAAAGTTCAAGGTTTCAGCTCAGGTTTCATGAGTTCAAGGTTTTATTATTATAGGGTTTTAGATTTCACGGTTGTGGGTTTCAGGGTTAATGGTTATATAGGTCAAGGTTTTGAGGATTTAAGGTCCAAGGTTCAATGGTTCGAGGGTTTCAAGGTTCTTGGGTTCAAGGTTCAGGGATCATGGTTCATGGTTCCAAGGTCCAAGGTTCTAGGATTTAGAGTTCAAAGGTTTAGGGTTTAGAATTTAAAGTTCTCGGGTCCAAAGTTTTAAGGTTAAAGGTTCCAAGGTTTTAGGGACTAGGATTAAGGGTTCAGAGTTAGAGGTTCCAGGGTACTAAGGTTATGGCTTAAGGGTTTATCAAGATTTAAGCCTCTAGTGCTCCATGGTTTAGGGTTTAGGCATCAAATATTTGAGGTTCTAGAATTCAGGGTAAAGGTTAAGGTTTCTAAGGTTCAAGGGTTTTTCATTTTAAATCTCAAGTTTCAGGGTCCAAGGGTTATAAGGTCTAAATTTTAGGGTTTAGTGTTCATGGGTTTAGAGTTCATGGGTTTTTGGTTAAGATTCAAGGGTTCCAGGGTTCTAGAGTTCTAGAGTTAAGGGGTCAGGATTCCAGGTTGCAAGATTTTGAGGGTTTCATGGTTGAAGGTTCAGGGTTCATTGTTCTAAGGTTAAGAGTTTAGGATTCCAAAGTTAAAGGTTTTATAGTTTAGGGTTCAGGGTAAAGGTTAAGGGTTTTAAGGATCAAGGGTTTTTCAATTTAAGTCACAAGGTTCATGGTTCAAAGGGTTATAGGGTCTAAATTTTAGGGTTTAGTGTTCATGGGTTTTGATTTCAAGGGTTTTGGGTTAAGGATTCGAGGGTTTCAAGGTTCGAGAGTTCCAGAGTTAAGGGGTCAGGATTCCATGTTGGAAGGTTTTGAGGGTTTCATGGTTAAGGGTTCAGGGTTCAGGGTTCATGGTTCTAGGGTTAAGGGTTCAGGTTTCCAAAGTTTAAGGTTTAAGGTTTAGGGTTCAGGGTTCTAGGGTTCATGGGTTTTAGCATTCAAAGTTCTGAGGTTCAGGGTTGAAGATCTAAGGTTGTAGGGTTTCAAGTTTCAAGGTGCAAGGTGCAAGGTTTATGTTTCCAAGGTTCATGGTCTTAGTGTTTTATAGTTCAAGATTCTAGGGTACTAAGTTCAACATTCAAGGTTACAGGGTTCAAGGGTTAAGAGTTTAGGATCCAGGGTTCAGGGTTTAGGGTTCATTGTTTTTGGTTCAAGGTTTAGGGTTTAGGGTTTAGGGTTTAGGGTTTAGGGTCAAATGTTATGGCCCAAGCTTCAGGATTCTAGGTCTATGGTTCTAGGTTTCAAGATTCGTGATTTAAGGGTTTAGAGTTCCCGGGTGAATATCTATTTGATGATCGATTCCCCGAAGTTGTGGCAATCCTTGGGGAAGTTTGGCCGGAAATATATCTTTGTATTCCTCAATTAGTTCTCGGATCTCAACGGGAGTGTCTCCAATTTCTTCCAACATGTCTTGGAACATTACAAGTACCATAGGACCTCCCTCTAGGATTGTTCTCGATAACTCTTTCTTGGTCATAAATAGATTGGTTTTGGCCGCCCCTTCCTTCCTTGTAACCGGCCCTTGTCAAATAGTTCTTGAACTTGTCTTTGTAGTTCTTTTTCCTCCTTGGGGATTTAATCCATATGAAGGCCGATTTGGTAATACCGCTCCCGGTTGAAGATCTATTTGATGCTCGATTCCCCGAAAGTGGTGGAAATCTGTAACGACCCTCGTTTATTTTAAGAATTTTTTTTTATTTTAAGACGAAAGTGTTTAAGATTTTTCTTTATGAATATTGATTACGATTATGAATAATTGGAAGAAGAATACTCTGTCTGGGTGTATCACACCGTGCACCAGCCCAAGTGTTTGGGTTTGATTGGTGTTTGTTTGAAGTCCAATATGTTTGATGGTTGCTAGATTTGAGTAAATTAATAAAGCAAGTTGGGTTAAATATATTAAAGGACCTTCATGTAAGTTTCGGTCGACCCCAGGAATTTGGAGAGGTCGACAAAATGTAAGTTTCGGTCGACACCAGGATCGAGGAGAGGTCGACACCAGGATCGAGGAGGGGTCGACACAAAGTAACCATTCGGTCGACCCCAGGATTTAGGAGGGGTTGACACAAGAGGGTATTTTAGGTCGACCCCAGGAATTTGGAGGGGTCGACACAATTGTATATTTTGGTCGACCCCAAGATCAAAGAGGGGTCGACACAATTGTATATTTTGGTCGACCCCAAGATCGAAGAGGGGTCAACACAAAACAGTCCCTTAGTATAGTTTCGGTCGACCCCAGGATCGAAGAGGGGTCGACATAACTGGAACTTTCGGTCGACCCCAGAATCGAGCGGTCGACACAAGTCGCTCTCAGGAAACATTTTGGGTCGACACAACAGACGAGCAGTCGACACATTCATACATGCCGTTGAAAAGTCAGCCAAAACGTGGAGAAATTCGATCAGTGGACGTAAAGGAAAGGTTGATTTTCATTTAATTATGGAGATAAGAAGGCATGGTCTGCCATTCCCCTACTAGCATGGTTCCTTCTCCCTATTTTACTTTGAGTTATCACGTCTTGATAAGGGAGAGGGAGATTGAGAAAGAAAATAAGTTCTGTGAGAGAAAGTAGAGAGAAAAGAGAGACATCTCCGAGGAGAGGAGGAAAAATCTGAAAATTTTGTGAAGCTGAAGTTCAAGGTAATATTTTATATCCTTCTAAGTTCTTCTAAGTTTAGTGATGATAAAATGATAGTATTGTTTGAATTGGTGGATAAGAACGAGTGATTTTATGCTAAGAGATAAGAAAACAATTAAGTATGAACAAAGTTAGAGTTTTGGATATTCGGTCCATAAGTAGTAAGAATTAGATTTTATGACCTTCATAAGAGTTAGAGTAAACTCATAGAGTGATTTATAGCCATTATAATCACTTGATTCAGAGCTATGTATAAAAAGTTATGGACGTCGCAAGTCAGTGTACGGAAACTGAGGAGAGTTTGGGTCGACCCCTTGTAGTTTGGGTCAACCGATTCTCGATTTAAAAATGCAACGTCTCTGTTTTGTTGACATGGGTCGACCCCTTACAGTTTGGGTCGACCCAATCGGGGTTCAAACAGTGAATGCCCTCTGTTTTGTCTACATAGGTCAACATGCGTTAGTTTTCTGAAATTGGTGTCTTCTAAAAAGTTATAGAGGACTCCTTAAGGAAAAATTTGACACCTTAATCATCAAGAATGGATCATTTACGAGGAAGTTATAGTCATTTGAAGTTGGAATAGAAAGTTAGGACTTTACGCAAATTTTGATCCGTATATGATTTATATATTTAGGTCATTTATTGGATTGAAGAAGGAACTCAAGTAGATTAATTCAAGATAGCTGCAAAGGTAAGTTAGCATTAAGATTAGTTTGCCCTTAAGTGGGACTACATTGCAAAGATTAGGATGTATGCTTAATGTGTATTGCATGATTGTTTGCATGACATGTTTGGTGATGATTGCTTATTTTCATGTTATGTAATGTGCTTTAAGTGATGTTTTTATAGTCACATGGTCATGCATCATAGTTTTACAAAATATGGACGAACTATTTTCATGCATTGTTTTACAACCTAGTTGGAGGTAAACGAGGTATAATTGGTGGTATGAGACTCCAATTATGTTTCATCTCCGATGAATTAAGAACTTAAATAAAAGCAGAACAGTAAGGTAAATGGTTATTACAGGCCTGAGCACTCCAAGTAGTAAGTAAGTGGGCTCAGGCCCAAGATCAGTAGAAGTTGAAGTAGGTGGAGGGAGTATTCTTGAGATCCTGTAATATTTCCAAAAATAAAGAAGATATGAAATTGTGCATTGTTTTAACGACATAGCATACTCATGCATTGCATTTTATAGTTATGTTTCTTACTGAGCTTTAGGCTCATAGTTTAGGCTTTGCAATGTAGGGAATATAATGGAGGAAATTGTGCCAATGACTGACCAAGAAGTTAGAGCAGAAGAGTGTTCAAATGATACCGTTTATTGAGCGATGACCGACGAGGAGTGATGCATGACACACACACAGTTAGAATATAGAATGTTTTGAATATTTTGGATATGTAATTAAAATGTATACCCTTATTTTGTGTGATGGATTTCAAAGCTTTGAAATGAATGTATTTTGAACTATAGTCTTCCGCTGTAAGTTTAAGTTATTAAATGCTTATGTATTTTAATAAAAGGTGGAATAGTAAATTGTTATTCTCAAAGAGTGTATGTATGTTTATTATTCCGGTTTTCCTGGTAAATTGTTTTGATAAACTAAAGAGAGTTTTCATAAAGTTAAAGTAACGAGTTTTTCCAACAAAGTAATGTAAGTAAGTAAGTAAGAATGCAGTAACGGACCGAGCAAGTAAAGTAAGGTAAAGTAAGTAAGGAAAGCAGTAAGCGGCGTCTTGGGAATTGGGTCGTTACACAATCCTTGGGGAAGTTCTTCCGGAAATATGTCTTTGTATTCCTCAATTATTTCTTACATCTCCACGGGAGTGTCTCCAATTTCTTCCAACCTTACTCGGAACATCACAAGTACCATAGGATCTCCCTCTAGGATTGTTCTCGATAACTCTTTCTTGGTCATAAATAGATTGGTTTTGGCCGCCCCTTCCTTCCTTGTAACCGGCCCTTGTCCAATAGTTCTTGAACTTTTCTTTGTGGTTCTTTTGCCTCCTCGAAGATTTAATCTATATGAAGGCCGATTTGGTAATACCGCTCCCAGTTGAAGATCTATTTGATGCTCGATTCCCCAAAGTTGTGGCAATCCTTGGGGAAGTTCTTCCGAAAATATGTCTTTGTATTCCTCAATTAGTTCTAGGATCTCCACGGGAGTGTCTCCAATTTCTTCCAACCTTTCTCAGAACATCACAAGTACCATAGGACCTCGCTCTAAGATTGTTCTCAATAACTCGTTCTTGGTCATAAATAGATTGGTTTTGGCCGCCCCTTCCTTCCTTGTAAACGGCCCTTGTCCAATAGTTCTTGAACTTGTCTTTGTAGTTCTTTTGCCTCCTCGGAGATTTAATCTATATGAAGGCCGATTTGGTAATACCGCTCCCGGTTGAAGATCTATTTGATGCTCGATTCCCCGAAGTGGTGGCAATCCTTGGGGAAGTTCTTCCGGAAATATGTCTTTGTATTCCTCAATTAGTTTTCGGATCTCCACGGGAGTGTCTCCAATTTCTTCCAACCTTTCTCGGAACATCACAAGTACCATAGGACCTCGCTCTAAGATTGTTCTCAATAACTCTTTCTTAATCATAAATAGATTGGTTTTGGCCGCCCCTTCCTTCCTTGTAACCTCTTCTTTGGCTACTTGATCTTGTCCAAGGGGAGCTAATTTGATGGCCCTACCCTTATACTTAAATGAATATTGATTAGTAAATCCGTCATGGAGGGCCCTCCAGTCGTATTGCCAAGGCCTCCCGAGCAAGATATGACTTGCACTCATCGGTACCACAAGACATAGGGTCGTGTCTTTATAACCTCCAATTGAGAACTCTAGACTTACTTGCGTGGTTACCTTGAGATCTTCCTTATCATTTAACCATCTTAATTTGTAGGAGCTCGGGTGCGATGATGTTTTTAGGCCAAATTTTTCAACAAGGTCTTGGGAAGCTACATTGGTGCAACTACCTACATCAATTATGAGTGAGCAAACCTTCCCTTGAATGAGGCATCTACTATGGAAAATATTTTCCCTTTGGAAGTCTTCTTTTCAATTTTGAGACGTGAGGACTCTTTGGATCACCATTAGGAGGGGTCCCTCTTGTGCATGGTAAACTTCTTCCTCGGGTGCTTGATTATCGACTTCTTCTTCAATCACCTCATCTTCACTCACCACCTCATGCATATCCTCTCTAAGGATCATGACCCTTTTGTTAGGGCATTGAGAAGCAATGTGCCCTAAGCCAAGGAATTTGAAGCACTTGATTTCTCTTCCTCTAGGTCGGTTGGTGTCAACATTTGGTTTTTTTCTCCATCCTTCTTCTGTATCCAAGGTTTTGGGAATGTAGGCTTCTCTTCTGCTCTCAGAAATGGTTTGTAGGGAGGATTGGTCTTTGGAATAATTCGATTGGTTGTTCCCTTCCCTTTTCTTTTCACTTGCCTTTCTACCTTCAATGCAAGTTTTATAACTGCATCCATGGTGTCGATCGGTTGAAGCTCCACTATGTCACCAATATCCTTTTTCAAGCCCCTTAGAAACCTTGCTATGATTTTCTCCTCGGGTTCCTCAAGATCACATCGAATCCTAAGGGTCTCAAACTCAGTCAAATACTCCTCCACTGATAGGGATTCTTGTTTCAAAGTTTGTAGTTGGAGGAAAAGTTCTTGCTTATAGTGACTTAGCACAAACCGTCTTCTCATTAATAACTTCATAGCCCTCTAAGTGGGGACCTCATCCTCACCGTCACGTCTCCTTTGGGCTTTCAAACTATCCCACCAAAGGCTAGCATACCCGTTCAACTCCAAGGATATCAATTGCAATTTAAACTTTTTTGAGTAATTATAGCAATCAAAAAATTTATCGACCTTTTCAATCCAATCAAGGAAAGCATCTCCATTACAAGAACCATTGAAGAGTGGAATGGTTACCTTGATATTTCTCATTTCATCATCTCGGGGCTGTGGTTAATTGTGATCAAAGTCATCATCATAATCTTCAATTATTTGTCGCCAGAGTCGCCTTAAGACATTTCTTGGTCTTCTTCTTGGAGCAGGAGTTGGAGGGGGCCTCATTGGGGGATTGGTTACCTCAAAACTTTTGAGAAGTATGTCGAACCTTCTATTAAGCTCATCCATCTGGCGTTGGAAGCTAGATTCTGCAGGGTCCGGACTTGGGCTTTGAGGTTGAATACTCGGCTTGTTTGGTGGAATGGGCTCTCGGTTGTGGTGAAATTTTGCTCCACTTCGCGTTGTCATGCTCCAACTTTCAAGGTAGCTAAAACTATAGGATGGAAAACAAACACTTTCTAGATTCGGGTGGAGAAGGGTGGAAATCCGGATGAGCAGAAAATAGAGAGAACGTGTGGATAGCAGATCTCAAAAACGGTGGTGGTATTTGGTCTGAAATTTGGAAGAGTCGTAGATGGAAAGGGTTAAAAAGCGACCTAAAAATATGAAAGAAGTGTCACGAGTAGAATGAAAGATATGTAGACAGGAATAAAAATTGACAGAAGGTAGTCAGAAAATGGTATGTGCGAGTAGATTCGGAAAATATGGGCTTTCGAGATGAAGAATGAAAGGAAGAGCTAATGATCTACACACTCACCCTCAAGACCACGAGTGTGGCAGTAAGGATAGGTCCTCCTAGCTTGGAAGATCGCCAAGGAAATTGATAATGCAATGCAAAGTTTTTTTTCCAAATTGACCAAAACTCCCACAATGCTCAGGGAGTTGAGCTTAAAACATGCACAAAGCTGCGTGGGAAAAGGACTCAAATCAGATGGTTCATGGAAGCTTACCCGATTTGACCACGCACACAAAAAGGTAGGGAAAAGTGACCCCTTGACTAAACTAATTTGGGAAAACTCTAGGCCAGCATCCCCACCTACATGAGCCACCCTAGAGCTAACAAAATGCAGCCTAATTAACTGGGCTGCCACACCTAAGATGATACCCTAAGGGAGTCAAAAGACTCTCATTCAAAGGCATGCAAAAACAAACGTTAAAGTTTGTGCACAAAAAGAAACACACAAAAATTTAAAGTAAAAAGTCTCCCTCCTCCACTTCAATTGGTCTTGTCTCCTTATAATCCTCATCAAAACTCCCTTGAAAGGTCGAACTCGGGTTCGGGATATTAACAACATCCGTCGGCTTCTCTATGTAATTTATGGAGTCCTTGGGCCTCTCTTGGTCCATTAGGGTTGGTTCCACAATGCTAAATCCTTGCATAAGCTTCCCTACAAAAAGAGCACATGTGTTAGAAAATTCCCAAATCGAAGCTCGGTAATGGCTTCGTGATGTTCGGTTAAGGGTGAGGGTATTTCAGGGCGTGTTAGGTTTTAAGTTTTAGAGTTTAGAATTCAGGGTTCTAGGGTGTAAGGTTTTAGGTTTACATGATTTAAAGGTTTCATGGTAGAGGGTTCAGAGTTTAGGGTTCCAGGGTTAAGGGTTTATGATTTAAGGTTTTGGAAGTTCAGGGTTTAAGGGTTCCAAATTTTAGAGTTCAGGATTTTATAGTTCAAGATTTTAGAGTTCAAGGTTCTAGGTTCTAGGGTTAAGGTTCAGAGATTAGAGTTCATGGTTCCAAAATACAAGGTTCTAGGATTAGGGTTCAGAGGTTAAGCGTTCAGGGTTTAGGATTCATGGTATGAGGTTCCAAGGTACTTAGGTTTTAACTTCAGGGTTCTAGGGTTAAGGACTTAAGGCTTAGGGCTCCATGGTTTAAGGTTTAGGCATCCAAGGTTTTGGGTTTCAGGGTTCAGGGTTCAGGGTGTCAGGGTTCAGGATTCTAAGGTAACCATAGTAAGGTTTAGAGTTCTAGGTTTTCAAGGTTTAGGGTTAGTTGTTTCAGGGTTCGAGGGATTTAGGGTTGATGATTCAGAGTTGTAGCGTTCCAAGGTTCAAGTGTTTAGGCTTTATGGTTTAGGGTTTTAAGGTTCAAGGTTTAGGGTTATCGGTTCTAGGGTTCAAGGGTGGGGTTAAGAGTTCAAATTTCCGTATAGGGTCCAACTATTAGGGTTAGGGTTTCTTGGGTTAGGGTTTAAGGGTTATGGGTTAAAGATTCAAGGGTTCCATAGTTCTAGAGTTCATGGTTCAAGATTCAAAGTTTTATGGTTCGAGGGTTTCAGACTTCATGGCTAATGGTTTCAGGTTTAAGGGTTCACGGTTCAAAGTTTATAGTTTTTAGGTTTATGGTTCATGGGTTTTAGCATTTAAGGCTCCAGGATTCGGGATTTAAGGTCGAAGGTTCTAAGGTTTCAGGGTTCAAGGTGCAAAGTTTATGGTTCCAAGGTTCATGGTTCAGGGTTTATAGGTCCCAAAATTCCAGAGTTCCAACAGGGTTTAGGGTTCATAGTTTAAGGTTAAGGGTTAAATTTTAATGGTTCTGTAGTTTCAAGGTTAAAGGATTCAAGGGTTCCAGGGTTCAAGGTTTAAGGTTACAGGGTGACAAGGTTTCAGTGTTTAAGGTTTAGGCTTCCAAGGTTCACGGTTCAGGACTCAGGGTTCTAAGGTTAAGGGTTTAAGGGTTCAAAGGGTTCCTAGTTCAGGGTTTAGGTTTAAAGTTTTAAAGGGTCCAAGATTCCAAGGTTCTAGAAATTATGGTTCCAAGGTTTAGGGTTCCAAGGTTTATGGTTCGGATTTTAAAGGTTTAAAGGTTTTAGGGTTCCAAAGTTCAAGGTTTAGGGGTTATGGTTCAAAGGTTCAAGGTTCTAGTGTTCAGGGTTCCAAATTTCACGGGTTAAAGGTTACAGGTGTAACAACCCTCAGTTATTTTATGAATTTTGTGATTTTAAGATAAAAGCGTTTAAGAATATTTTTATGAATGTCGCGTAAATATTAGAGTGTTAAGGTATTTTGGATATTGGTAAATTAGTAGGTCGAAGGTGATGAAGGAAATAATTGATTTCCAGTCGACCGCTATAAATTAGCTGTCGACACTTTGTTTACCGGTCGACAGCTATGGATTAGCGGTCGACACCTTGTTTATCGTTCGACCCCAAGATCGAGGAGGGGTCGACACAATATATAGTTTCGGTCGACCCCATGATTGAAGAGGGGTCGACACAATAAATACTTTGGGTCGACCCCAGGATCAAAGATGAGTCGACACAATAGAACCCTTTGGAGTACTTTGGGTCAACCCCAGGATCGAGGAGGGGTCGACATAATTAAATACTTTCGGTCGACCCCATGATCAAGAAGGGGTAGACACAAAATAGTCCTTTAGTATACTTTCGGTCGACATCATGGACAAACGGTCGACAAAAATAACGCTCGGGAGTTCTTTCGGTCGACACAATGGACGAGCGGTCGACAATTTCCCTGACTTAAGTTGAAAAGTCAGCAAAAAGATAGGAAATCCGATTGATGGACGTAAAGGAAAGGTTGATTTTGTTTAATTAAGAGATAAGAAGGCATGGTCTGCCATTTCCCTCTCATCACGATTTCTTTTCCCTATCTTCTCTGAAGTTCTCACGTTAATCAAGAGAAGAGTGAGGTTGAGAAAGAAAGAAATATTTAGAGAGAAAAGAGTAAGGAAACTGAAGTTCAAGGTTTTCAAGTGCAGCAACATATTGATCAAGTTTTTCAATAAAGCTAAGGCCTAAGGTAAGTTAATGTTGCATGTGATTGGCCCTAAGGGGACTACATTACAAAGATTAGGATTTATGATTTTGAAATATGCTGGATTGTTTGGGGTGTAATGCATAATACACCGACCTCAATTTATTTGAGGATATGTTAGTGTGCCTTGTTTGATGATTGATTGATTTATGGTGTTAGAATAAAGATGCATGTTTAGAATGCTTGCAATGTTTGAATTGTACATTTTATTGCATGTTTACATGTTCATGCGTTGAAGGAGGAGCTCGAGTTAGACTGCCTCGAGGGAGGCCAAATGGTGTCTACTCTCTCTCGTTGTACCTTCAACGATCAAATGATGTAAGAAATTAAATGAACAAAATCTACATAAATAGTTACATGTTGGGCGTGGTTGAGTTTGGCTGTCCCAAGAGGTTGGACCAAATGGTGCCTACTCTCCCCTAGACGGTATTACCCACATTAACTTTACTGTTAAGTGAAAGAAAAGAAATGAAATGAATGATACGGAAAATGCATTGTCTTTATAAAGCAGCATATGCATAAAGGTCTCATTAACTTACTGAGCGTTAGGCTCATTAGATTAGCTTTGTAATGTAGGTGATGAAATAAATACTGTGGATTCTACTTACTGTTGATAGATGCTCGGAGTGGTGAAGGACGTCTATTGCTGAAGATTGTGGCTGTTAGTGCGATTTAGACCGGTGAGTGGCTCATGTAAATGGGAATATTTTGTTTGAAAACTAATGTATAATATTATGTTTAGTTTATAACTGTTTTGTAATAACTTGGTCTTAATGTTAAGGTACAAGTATGTTTTGGGTTACTTATTACGAATATAATTGCTTTTGACGAAGTTAAATAAAAGTCTTCCGCTGTATTTTATCTCAAGGATTTCAAATTGATAAGTTTTACCTTAAATTATTTAAAGTAGGTAATGTGTAAAAAAAAATTTAATTAAGCAAAGGAAAAAAAAACAGACGTTACAATATGGTATCAGAGCGCACCGAGTTTTAAAATCGTTTCTGCAGACTGCCCAACAGCACAAACCTTCACATGGAGATACTTCATACACTGTAAATTTATTAATGATTATATTATTGTTTGTATTTATGGGTTGCTAAATTGTTAAGGATTAGTTCATTATGCCGAGAGGACAAAGAAGGGAAATGGAAAGCAGAGATGATGCAATTAAAAAGCTAACTGATATAGTGGATCGTCAAATTCAGCAATTAGAACGATATATGGCAAAGGAAGAACAAAGAGGTTTTTTTTCGAATGTTGCTGGAGAGTTAAGTTGTGAAAGATTTCGACGACTTCATCCACCTAACTTTGATGGACAGGCAACAGATCCAACTTGTGCTGAAGAGTGGATCCGAACGATTGAAGATATGTATGATTATGCCAAGATTGAGGAAGATGAGAAAGTTAATTGTGCAGTCTTTATGCTGCCAAAGGATGCACGTTACTGGTGGGACACTATTAAAGCAACCACAAATGTGAAAGAAATTTCATGGAACAAATTTAAGGAGATCTTTTATGACAAATATTTCAATCATGCAGTTCGAACAAGTAAGTTGGTGGAATTTGTTCAATTACGCCAATTTGGATCCGTATCGGAGTACATACAGAAATTTGAAGCATTATCTCATTTTGCTCCACACATGGGGGCCACTGACGAACTCAAGGTACATCAATTCATTCAAGAGCAGAAAGTTGAAATATATAGAGGAGTAAAGATCTCTGGAACAAAAATGTGCCTTATTCAATGGTGGTGACAAAAGCCCTAGAAGTGGAAGAGGCTCAAATAAAATTCCAAAGGGAGAGGGAGCCTCTGAAGAAATTTTTTAAAGAAGTGCAACATCAACCAAATCAGGTATTCCAGCAATCAAAAGGCGCAAAACGACCCAACGATGGAAGGATTGAGCAAGTGAAAGCAAAGCGTGTACAAGGGTTTTCTCAAGCTGAAGAATGTCCGAAGTGTCAAAAACGACATTTTGGAGAATGCATAGCTGGAACTGGTAGGTGTTTCAAATGCAAGGAGATAGGTCATATTGTAAGAGATTGTCCAAAAGTGAACAAAGATCAAATAAAGGTGGCACCAAGGGTTTTTACACTTATCAAATCTGATAATGAAGAACAACTTGCGGTGGTGTCAGGTACTATTTTAGTTAATGGCGTTACTGC